>JAJIYU010000359.1:0-57215 GCA_030144865.1 Tinospora cordifolia
GATAGCCTGTATATAATGAATAGTCTCTCCCGTTGCTACATATGTGTAATGACCCGTTTTGAAAATATGAAGTTCTTATTGACGTTCATATGTTAATTCTTCTGCATTACTTATGATTACTCTGATAATGTGTAATGTAGGTAGTATGATTGAGGCTTAACAGTGTCTTGGCAAGCTCGGCTTGCGAGCGGGTTTGTTGGGATACTGTGCCAGTCGATTCGCCCTTCATCCTAAGGAAGGGGTCCCGACATATTAATTTAAATACTCATTTGTAAGTCACATCATTTATATGTAATAAAAATATTTTAAAAACTTATTTCATTTGCTTTTGAAAACAGTTATAATTAAAGAAGAAAAAAATAGAAAAGGTTAGATGGTGTTGAGTGGGTTACACTCAGAGTTTTTAGTATCTAATCTACAATTTAATCTAAATTCTTTAGGTTAGATATTTTAAAACCAAACCCAATCCAACCCAACCCAACCCAACCCAAATAATTAGTATAACCAGATCTTAACCAACTTAGCTGGTCCACACACCCCTATCACTTTATCACTTGCGTAGAACATTGTCTAGGCGTTTCCACTCTGCCTTGAATAGTCAAAACCATAAACCAATAGATGATAACATGTGGAGAAGCATACCTTAAAACATGAAAGAAAAACATCAATAGTTAAGGCATTAAACACTGTAATTAAAACTACATAAATTCTTAGCATATATATCACAAACTCAAAGTTTATAGTCATAAATCAAAGTTTCAAGGATACCCAAAACAAATCTCAAGCAATAAATTCTTTTGCAATATCCCCACCATCAATTGCCTTCGCCTTCATCACCTGTCAAGTAACCAAGGGCCAGACCGTTCATGCCTGAACCATAGCTCCCTGTATAAATATTCCTTTCCTGCCGCTTCTCAGGAGTACTTGCATGATTCGTTCCCACTTCATGCATAGATGCCACACCCATTCCTCCGCTTCCTGCTTGCTGCTGGAAGCTATCAGTGGCGGGGTTGAGGCATGAGGGATCAGCAAAACTTGTTGGAGTAAGCGCCTGATTGTTGTTGCTGCTGTTAGCAGCATCGGCGCATGGCATCTGTGGAAATTCATTATTCCCACCAGAGCCCATCATGAGGTGCATGGTTTGATTCTGTTGTAATGGAGACTGCTGGGCATATAGCATTGATCGAGTTGCCATGAATGATTGTGCTGTCATTGGTTGAACTTGTTGCGACCGCATGTACACCATGCTTGGTGGCTGCTTAACATTCCGCATGAAAGAAAATATGTTAAAAATTGAAATAGTCTAAAAACATACTTGCATACCTTAGAAATTGAAGATAGTGCATGCACATTAATTGGTGGCAGGCATCCATAGTTTCAGGACACGAATATGTTTGATCTTGCAGTTTTTGTCTCTCACTAGGATGCCTTATAGTATGAGAAATAGCTAACACGTAGAGGCTGAACAGTTTTTGCACTATAGTCATGAAACAAGTCTTGATCTAGTAGCAGAATTCTTCCAGAACTACATCACCAACTATTAAGCCCCCACAAGATCAATAGATGTGATTTGAGAATAATTTGAATAGTGAAATTGGAAATTGAAAATTCAGATTGTAAAAACAAGTGCAAGACGTTGCTTGCAGATGACATTGAAGAGATAATAGATACCACTATTGAACTAAAGTTGGACAGTATTGATGACACCACAAATGCCCCATGTTACCTGTCCAACAACTCTTTCTTGCACTACTATAACGTGATGACTAATTGCTCAATAACATCTCTTAATCCACTTGCACCATTAGGGGAAATGTCCATCACTTTGCTGTCAATTAAGGAAGTTATAACTTGCATGTGAGAATATGATTTCAAAACTTACATAAATTGGGAGTAGCAACCATTAAACACACCAAGTCTACAAGATGACCTAATTTAAAAAGTGGCGGTCATGTTACACAATCTTGTAGCACCTCAGTTGATTCTTCAATTGGTAGGAAAGACATAAAAGAAGTGTTGTGTGATGTCTTAGTTATAGATGCTTGCCATCTGTTTGATTAGATGAGTGTAGAAGAACGAAAAACATGTGTTTTGCGATGTACGAAATAGTCCTTAAACCATCTAGTTTGGGGCTTGATGGTATTGTTGCTGCCAACAAAGATGAATGTTCTACAAAACCTATAGGACGTGCTAATTACAACCTCGTTCACTAGGTCAGTTGGGAGGCACGTTGGAGTTAAAACAAACAAGATATGAAGAGTGGTTATCGGTTATCATCTTATCCATGTGAGGCTTGGAAATGAGTGGAAGACTGCACTCAAAAACATAGGAAGGATTCTTTATGTGGTTATTGATGTCCTTAAGTTATCCAACGCTCTTAGAACTTCTATGCAAGTGATGAACCGAGTCCTTAAACCATTCATTAACAAGCTCATGGTGATTTATTTTAAAAGTATATTAATTTATAACCCTAACCCCATCATGCATTAAGAATACTTGACAGTAGTACTTTTAACTCTTCATAGTTGTGATTAAGTTGTACATTGTACCTCGAAAGTGCACATCCTTGTTAGATTGAGTGTTGTTTTGGGGCTACATGGTATGTATAGATCGTTTGCTGGTGGATAAATTTAAGATGGTGGTTGTACAATAATGGTCCTAACCTAGGACTATTTCAAGGGTGACCAATTTTCATATGCTTTCCTCCAATTAATAGGAATTTCATTTTGCACTTTTAGCAATATTAGGACACCTATCACTAATTACTTGAAGAACAGCAAATGCCTTTGGGTAGACGAGCAGGCTACAACAACATTCTAATCGATTAAGCAAAGTTGCCTATAACCCCAATTTTGGTGTTTTTAAATTTCTTTGTGTCATTTTAGCTACATTATTGGTGCTTTGGCATTAAAATAGTTTTGAGCCAATAGATTTGAGCTCTCTCTTATTTATCCAAGGCAAAACAATGCTAAATAACCTATGATGTGGAGTTTTATGCAGTAGTTTAGACTATTCTTGGTTGGCATCACTACTTATTTCATGGAAAGTTCATTTTGTATGTAGATGGTGACTGATGAATTTTTAATAATTTTATGTTTAAAAATTAATAAAAATAAAAAATAAAAAATTAAAAACCTTTGATCACATTTTTTAATTCTTTTAAATATAACTGTACTACTTTCATTATATGGTCATTTAAATTTTAGAGTATGTGAATGTCTCATTGGGTCTTCAACTTTGATTATCTACCAAAGTTGATAATCAATTCATGCTCATTAGATTGATTTTGTAGGATCCATATGATTCCAATCTTGGATAAAGATTTGAATGAATACATATTCATCCATTTATGAAAGATGAAGATGCATATGCCAAAAGAGATAGATCCATGCAACTTTATATATGACAACAATCTTTTTTTAATTCTCTTGATTCAAGATCTTTGCGTAATTGAGAAATTACCCTTTTTTAAGAGATTTTTAGAAAATAATTGGTAGATGTATTTATTGAAAATTAGGAGTTTGATTGATCTATAAAAAATGACAGAATTCAAGAGAAATTTCATCCCCCATCTCTTTGAATTCTCAATTTTAATTTTTTAATCTTAGTTTTGTTTTGCTTGAGAAGTTCGGAACTTTAGAGTGATCAATGAGACATTGAATGATTCAAGACTAGGGTAGGTAACAATACCTTAGGCCTTAAATCCTTGCAAGTTTTCTTTTCTTTTCTTTTTCTTTTTTTTTTTGCTTACATTCTTTTAATTCAAATATAATTACTTATACATTTCATTTTCTTTAGTGAGCTACATTTTGTTATTCCTATTATTATTATTATTATTATTATTATTATTATTATTATTATTATTATTATTATTATTATCATCATCATCATCATCATCATCATCATCATCATCATCATCATTTAATTGTTAAAGTTTCTTTAATATTGTCTTTTTTTTTCTCCTAACGTGTTAATAGTGCTTACGATTCACTTTATTTTTTTTAAGTTTCTTTTTTTAGTTAGTTTCTTAGATTTTGTCTTTTTCTTTTGTGACTTAATTCGTTTTTTTTTTCTTTTTTTTATTTATAGCAATGACCTTAGGTTGTTAGGATACACATTTTATTTGCTTTGACTTATAAGGTGCATAAATAATTAAATTTATTATTTTTTTTTTCAATTCTTGTGGATCGACCCTGTTTAGTGCTACAACTCACCTAGTGCACTCGTAAGTATTTTTGTGGATCTATTCAATATATCACATCAAGCTTTTGGGGCTATTGTTGGGGATTGGCGATTTTTTTTTTTGGAAATAAAATTTCAGTAGTTATATGCTTTATATGATCAAAGATAACATAGATTAAGATTTCCTTCTCATTGCTCGTGAAGAAATGATAATTTAGCTTAGAAATTGCGTACTAAGGCTCGTGTCATGCCATGCTTGATGCTTGGGAATTTTGTCATAACAAATAAAATATATCATAAAAAGTTATTAAGGGCACATCCACAATCAAGATCATGGGTGGATTCTATCACCATGCTTGACGTTAAACTAGGTTAATGTTAGTTGCATTGTATACTAATATTATTATATATATTTTGCATGAGTTTAGGTAGAAAATAGAATATAATTACTAATAAATTAGATGCATAATTAATTATGTTAATATTACATTTTATTTATGTATTTAAAAAATTTTAATATAATTTTTATATATTTATTTATATTTATAATTTAATGCCCGAGAAAAGATTATGAATTATTTTTGCAGGTTTAGAATAATTGAAAACATGTATAAATAAGTATAACCAGCATCACAGACCATTTACATGTTCAAGGCCCAAGACCCAACTCGGCCCAACATTATCCAAATCTAATTCGGTGAAGCCCATGAGCATGGAATGAAGAATGACACATCGGTAAATAGCATGCAAATAGTTGGGTCGATTGTCACAAATTTGGAACAAATATGGGGCGTGGTTTGTGTGCAAATGTGAGAATGGCATGAGGGAGTAATTTAGAGCAAAAACATAGGCAATTTGTACATGAGAAAGATAAATAGGTGCAACGACTTAATAGTCCATGATGTAAAAGACAAATTATGCATGAAGTGGATGGCACAAGCTTGTAAATAAGAAGAAAAAGTAAGGGCAAAAGTTTGCAGAAGAAGACAAATAATTAAGAAATCCTGGGTTGAGTTTTAGTTGGTGTGTGCTTATAATTTTTAGTTAGTGTTTAATTAGGACTCAAAAACATGCATATATAAAGACCATACACGTAGAGTTTTCATCATATTTTTTCGTTCATTAATCAATTCAATCAATTATTGAGAGTTTCATTATTGAAGTATCAACAAACTTTGACGGCAAGAAGAAGAACAACTGAAGAACATAGTTGAAGAAGAATTGAAGAAATTCTAGTATGATCTTTATTTTATTCAATTATTTGATTTGTAATCTCTCTAATATGTCCGACTAAGTATTTTTATTTCTAGGATGTAATTTAGATTGTAAGAACTTTTGATTAATTTATTTTGAGGTATTGTTTTATATTCTGTGTGCTTAATGCTTTTTATTGATTGATCACCTATAAATTGATTTTAGATTATTGAATTTAACTCGAGAGGGAGGTTCAATAATTGGATAATCAGAATATAGACCTATCTGAATTAATTGACCGGGAGGTTGTTAGTTTTGTAGGAGGTTGCACGTGATTAATAGTTTTAATGCATTAGTTTATTGATTGTACGCCTCGGTAGGGGGTATTAGGCAATTTAACTGATAAGATTAAGGTGCCTCAGGAGAGGGTTTTAATTATTTGTAATATAACCTATAAGAAAAAAATTTAGATTAATTGAAATAAATATTAAAAGTGAATAGATAATATTTTACTATCATAGAATTTTAATTCATATATTTTTCAATTTAATATTCACTTGTTTTCAATTTACTTTCAATTTAATTTAAGTTTTCACTATTTAATTAAATTATTAACCTAAATAAAGTTGAAACTGAAATTAGATTGGGCTTTAAGATTATTAACCAAATACCATTTCCAGAGGATGATAATCCGGTATTTATCGAGTATATTACTATTGCGATCTTCTACACTTGTAGTGATCCCAACAAGTTTTTGGCGCCGTTGCCGGAGAACAGTGTTAATAATCTTGAAACCAATTGAAATTGTTTAAAATTTTAATTAAGGATTTTAATTTAATTTTATTCTTTATTTTTATTAGATTCAACTCATTTTTATAATTTAATAGTTTAATTCGTTAGTTCTTTTTTTTTTTTTATAACAATTGATTATTTTAGGTTAAATTGGTTTAGTTAGTTTAGATTGTTGTTATTATTATTATTTTTGGTTAGTTTTAGGTTAGTTATGTTTTTCTTTTGGTTAGTTATTATTAATTGTTATTATTTAATTTTAGATTAGTTAATCCTTTTTTTGGGTTAGTTTTAGTTTTTTTTTCTTTTCTTTTTAGGTTAGTTTTTTTTTTCTTTTCTTTCTTTTTTTTTCATCTTTTGTCTTATTACTTTATTTTATTTATTAATTCATTAATTATTTTTAGTTTAGTATTTTATTTTTGATTATTCTTATTATTATTATTTTACCTTTTTTAATTTTATTTTACTTTTATTTTTATCTTAGCTTTAATTATTTTATTTTTAGGCATAAAATTAATTTAGTCAATTTCTGTAATTTATTTATAAAAGGCATTAAAAATTTGATTTTTATTGTTTATTTGATTTCATTAGTTAATTCAATTCAGTTTTATTTTATTTTTTATTATTACTATTATTCTTATTTAATTATTGGTGTTTAGTTTTAATTGTTTTATTTTTTTAATTATTCATTTAGTTTAGTTTAGTTTTATTATTATTATTCGTTAAACAATTTTTTTAGTTTAGTTATTTAATTTTTGTTAATATTATTTTTTTAGCATATTTCATTTTATTTAATTTTTATTTTTATTCTTATTTATTTAAATTTTAAGGCATTTTATTAATTTTAGTTAGTCTAGTTTATCTTTATCTTTATTTTTGTTTTTATTTAGCGTTGTTTCAGTGTAATTTATTTATTTATTTTATTTATTATTGTCTATTCTTCTTCTTTTTTGTTCTCTCTATTTTTGTTCTCTTTATTTTATTTTATTTTATTTATTTATTTAATTCATTGGCTCACTACACTTGATTAGTTTTCTTTGCTTGTGGTGTTTCAGGTTATTAATGAGTAAAGACTCAACAGTGTTGAGTGATCTAGACTGGTTGAAAATACTTCGACAATTTCAGTTGAAGACTCGGGGTCATAGATCTGATATGGTTGAAAGCGGAAGATCAGTTGTTCGGAATGATGGTGAAGCACCATTACAATATTTCTTTAAACCTGTATTGAATAACAATTACTCAGGAATTGCTCGCACTCCCATTAATGCCAACAACTTCGAGTTGAAGCCCTCTTTGATTACAATGGTACAACAACAATAGTTTGGGGGTTTAGTAACTGAAGATCCGATGGCACACCTCAATTCTTTCATGGAGATCTGTGACACTATCAAAATGAATGGGGTTACTGAGGATCAGTTGAGGCTACGACTTTTTCCTTTCTCTTTGAGAGATAAAACACGGACGTGGCTACAAACCCTCTTACTAGGTAGCATCACTACCTGGGAAGACATGGGGCAAAAATTCTTAGAAAAATATTTTACTCCTACGAAAGTTCATCAATTGAGGGGTGAGATTAATTCATTCAGGCAGTCAGACTTTGAATCTCTTTATGAAGCATGGGAGCGATTCAAAGATTTACTAATAAGATGTCCTCAACATGGCTATCTCCCATGACTTCAGATTCAGATGTTTTATAGTGGCTTGACACCACCTACTAGAGCTTTGGTGGATTCAGCAGCAGGAGGCTCCTTGAAGGGAAAGTCAACTTCTAAGGCTACTCAACTTATAGAAGATATGGCTGCTAATGCTTATGGTCATGGTTTTGAGAGAGGAGTAGTAAAAAGAGTTGGTTTACACCAAGTAGATGAGATCACATTTCTATAGGTTCAGATAGCTTCTATGACTCATCAGATGAATTCTTTAGTTGAGAAGCTTGGCAATTGTCAGGGTCAACAACCTCTTCAGAATCAATCTATTTTGGCCATCTCTGAAAATCAAAAAGCTATTAACTCTGAAGATGCATCCATAGAGTAGTTGAATGCTCTGAATAGGTTCAATAATTACCAAGGTCAGTCTCAAGGGAATAATGTACCTAAATATTATCATCAGGGGATCTGAAATCATGAAAATTTCTCTTATGCAAACAACAAAAATACTCAGCAAGCCCCACCAGGTTATGCCCCTCAGCAAGACCTACTTGATAAGAAGCCGTCTATTAAGTTGGATTCGATTCTAAATATGTAAACACGATTCTTTAAAGAATTGACAGGCAGAGTAGATAAAAATGACAGCAGAGTTTCATGAATGGAGGTTCAAATGGGGAACATGAATGCTACAATAAAGAACCTTGAGACTCAAGCGAGACAAATAGCCCAAACACTTTTTAGCCAGCAGCGGAGTTCATTCCCCAGCCATACTTAGGTAAATCCTAAGGAAAGCTGCAAGGCAATTTTAACTAGAAGTGGTAAAGAAGTACAAGCTAGCTCATCCATCAAGCCCTAAGGTTGTCACCGAAGAAACTAAAAATGTTGAGAAAGCTATACCGCCACAACAAGCTGAGGTAGAGCAGAATGAGACCAAACAGAAAGCAGAAGTGAGACGTCCTGGCATAACAATTCAAGGAAGCAAGCACCTTGAGCCTCCAACATTGCCATTTCCTTAGAGGTTTCAGAAAAAGAAATTGGATGAACAGTTTCTAAGTTTTTTGAAATGTTCAAGAAAATTAATATCAACATCCCTTTTGCAGAAGCATTGCAGCAGATGCCTAATTATGCCAAGTTCATGAAGGAAATCATGTCAAGAAAGCAAAAATTAGAAGATTTTGAGACAGTGAAGCTAACTGAAGAATGCAGTGCTATCTTACAGAAAAAGCTTCCACAGAAAGTAAAAGATCCAGGAAGCTTCACTATTCCATGTAACATTGGCTCAGAAACTTTTGAAAAGGCACTTTGTGACTTGGGGGCCAGCATCAATCTCATGCCTATGTCAGTATGCAAGAGACTAGGAATGTCTGAAATCAAGCCTACTACTATCTCTCTCCAGCTCGCTGATAGGTCTTTCACTTATCCACGAGGCATTATAGAAAATGTTCTAGTTAAAGTAGATAAGTTTATCTTTCCGGTAGATTTTATTGTTTTGGATATGGAAGAAGATGGTGAGATTTCGCTTATTCTTGGAAGGCCATTCTTAGCTATAGGCCATGCATTGATCGATGTACAAAAGGGCGAGCTTACATTAAGGCTGAATGAAGAAAAAGTGGTTTTCAATATCTATAAGGCTATGCAATTCCCCAGTGATCTACATGAATGCAAGAGAATTGAGGTTGTCAATTCCTGCATTATTGAAGTGGTTGATGAACTAAGCTCTCAAGATGATTTGATTGGGTGCATTTCTCGCTCTATTTACCCTTCCCAACCCATGACTGAAACTAAGAAGCTAAATGTTCTAGCCTTGGAAGCATCCCCACCTGAACCTAATAGCACACACACTCCATTACTTGATTTCACCCAATTTGAAAATTTCCAAGATATTTCTAAAGCCATTGACTTGAAACCTCTTCCTGATCATCTAAAATATGCCTATTTAGGCGGAGCATTGTCCTGACCAGTTATTATTTCTTCTTCCTTAACCTCTATTCAAGAAGAAAAACTATTACAAGTTCTTAGGGAACATAAGTCCACTATTGGGTGGACAATTGAAGACATACAGGGTAATAGTCCAACTATTTGCATGCACAAGATTTTAATGGAAGACTCTCATAAACCTACAGTAGAGCATCAGCGATGACTAAATCCTATAATGAAGGAAGTGGTAAAGAAAGAGGTGATGAAGTGGCTCAAAGCAGGTATCGTCTATGCTATTTCAGATTCATAGTGGGTCAGTCCTATTCATGTGGTGCCAAAAAAAGGAGGAATCGCTGTAATTACTAATGAAAAGGGTGAGACTATGGCTTCCAGAACTACTACAGGATGGTGTGTATGTATTGATTATAGGAAACTGAATATGGCTACTAAAAAAGATCATTTCCCTTTGCCATTCGTGGATCAAATGCTAGATCGGATTGCAGGTTATGATTTCTACTGCTTCTTAGATGGTTACTCAGGCTACAATCAGATTGTCATTGTGCCAAACAATCAAGGGAAGACTACTTTCACGTGTCCATATGGTACTTATGCATTTCGCAAGATGCCTTTCGATCTGTGCAACGCACCAGCTACTTTTCAAAGATGCATGATGGCTATTTTTGCAGATATGGTAGAAGATATTATGGAAGTATTCATGGATGATTTTCTGTGTTTGGTGCCACATTCGATGGCTGTTTATTCAATTTAGAGAAAGTCCTCTCTCGTTGTGAAGAGAAGAACCTGGTGCTTAACTGGGAAAAATGTCACTTCATGGTTCGTGAGGGCATCGTCTTGGGACATAAAGTATCTGTAGAAGGACTTGAGGTGGACCGTGCCAAGATCCATGTGATTAAAAATTTGAAACCACCTACAACTGTTCGAGAAGTGCGTAGTTTCTTGGGGCATATGGGATTCTATCGCCGTTTTATTAAGAATTTCTCTCAGATCATTCGCTTTCTATGAAATCTACGTGAGAAGGAAGTTGAATTCAACTTTAATGCTGAGTGCTTGGAGGCATTCACTACATTGAAACAAGCATTGACATCAGCTCCTATTATGTCTACTCCAGTTTTGGGAGAGCCCTTCGAAATTATGTGTGACGCCGGTGACTATGTTGTTGGTGCTGTGTTGGGGCAGAGACATGACAGGATGTTAAGAGCTATCTATTATGCAAGCAAGACGCTAGATGATGCAACTCGTGTATGGGAAATCATGTCATCTACCATGTGAGTTGGAGCATCGTGCTTATTGGGCAGTGAGAAAATTAAACTATGATTTTCAAGCATGTGGTGAGAATAGATTACTACAGATTATGGAGTTAGATGAATTCAGGCGAGATGCTTTTGAGAATAACCGTATCTATAAAGAAAGAACCAAGAAATGACATGATCAGATGATCAAAAAGAAAGAATTTAAACCTGGCCAACAAGTTCTCTTGTTTAACTCACGCTAGCGGTTATTCCCAGGGAAGCTTAAGTCTCGTTGGTCTGGCCAATTTCTTGTCACACAAGTTTTTCCTTACGGTGCCGTAGAATTGCAAAGCTTAGTAGATGGGCATCGTTTTAAAGCCAATGTTCAAAGATTGAAGATCTTTTATGGTGAGTCCCAGCGCATGGCAGATATTATGAAGCTGAAAGATTAATATTTTGTATCCACATCGAGCTAACGACGTTAAACATAGCGCTTAGTGGGAGGCAACCCATTGGTTTATTTTTCTTTTATTTTCATTTATTTAGATAGGATTTAATTTAATTTAATCTTTTTTTGGTATCCATGCATGGTAGTTTATTAAAAAAAACAAAAAAAAAAATCATGCATTTTAGTTAATTATTATCTAGTACTTGTCTTCTTTTTGCCACATGCAGGTTTTTTGAGCACCTTAGCATACTATCTTCCCTGTGAGTATCAAAGTAAAGTGTGTTCTTGAGGACAAGGCACAATTTAAGTTTGGGGGTACGCATTGAAGAAAATCTTCTTCAATTTTATTTCAGGTTTATTTTTCCTTTATATTTACATATTTTGTGTGCATTAATGCTGCTAAACTGCATATATTTATGGGCATATCACACACATAGCTATTGAAATTCTCTCATGACATTTAGATATTAGGATTATTTATTTAGTGTTAATACATGAGCGCATTAGTTAGGACATGAGCATATAGAACATATAGATGTCACTTAGGCTAGATCCATGCCATATTTTTGAAAATTTTCACTGAGTAACCTATGAAATTGAAAATTCCTTTAGTGGGATGAGACAAAAAACTAGGGTAATTTCAAGCAGTCTGTGTGCTTGGTTTGTCTAAAATTTGACTTTGACAACAGATCTCTGTAATCTTAGGTAGATTAAGAATCTGAAAATTGAAGAAAGTGAGGAGTAGAAACCAAACTACAAATAAAGAGAATTTTCCACAAACTCTTAAAATAATCAAATCTGTCTTGAACACTGCTTAGGAATGACTATAGGAGGGAAATGAAGTAGGCCATCATTGTTTGAGTCATAGCTTAAAGGCCGGTCCCAACATTTCTAATCCTTTGTAACCAATTTTGAGCCTTATAGCCTGTTTTCTTGTTATGAACCTAAACATTATATATAGAAACACTCTATCCTTTTATGAATATCTCAATTAGACCTATTTGTGTGCACTCATGGTGTTAATACTGCCTATTCTGATGATGTGAAAGAAGGAGGGGACGCTAACATTAAAATACATATATTTTCAGTTTTTGTTTCAGCTTTTAGTAAAAAAAAAGAAAAAAAAAAGAAAGAAAAAAAGAGAGAGTTATATTTATTTTCTTTAGTATTTCAGTATTGTCCATGATAGCTGCACTTTCTACTTTTGTATGAGTGTACATGTGAGTATAATTTGGAGTGCACGTAATGAAATAAGTTTGGGGGAGCTATAAAGATAAGGTTGTGAGCATAAACAAAGAAAAACAAAGGCTTGAAAAAAAAGGATCAAGCTATATTGAAAAAAAATCAAATAAAATATGTTGTTATTATTGCTATGAGTGTACACTTGAGTCAGATTTAAATTCCTATTACATTTGTACCTTAAGCCAGGCCACGTTACAACCTAGAGAAAAAGACCACTGATCCTGGTTGTAGTTTGACTTAAGTAGAAGATAGATAAATGAGAGAATTGAGAGGGTTTGTGTACTTAGGTATTAGGAAAGGATTTCTGTGAGTGGGATGGTGCCTGTAAATCACTTACATAGTCTAGGAGGATTGAAATACTAACAGATGAAAGGGTGAAGTTGAGAAAGAATAGAAGATAAGATGAAAATCTAGACAACCTGAATGGCCCTAAGGAAGTGTTAATGAGTCATAAACTATAGGAATGGAAGATTGAGGTTACAATGATGAGTGAAAATAATTTAATTTTATCTGGTATGGTATGTCAGTTTAGATTAGATTCATTGTTTGGGGACGAACAATAGTCTAAGTTTGGGAGTATTTGTTAGTTGCATTGTATACTAATATTATTATATATATTTTATATATTTTTTGCATGAGTTTAGGTAAAAAATAGAACATAATTACTAATAAATTAGATGCATAATCAATTATGTTAATATTGCATTTTATTTATGTATTAGAAATTTTTAATATAATTTTTATATATTTATTTATATTTGTGATTTAATATCCGAGAAAGGATTATGAATTATATTTGTAGGTTTAGAATAATTGGAAACAGGTATAAATAAGTATAACCAGCATCAAAGACCATTTACATGTTCAAGGCCCAAGACCCAACTCGGCCCAACATTATCCAAGTCTAATTCGGTGAAGCCCATGAGCATGGAATGAAGAATGACACATCAGTAAATAGCATGCAAATAGTTGGGTTGATTGTCACAAATTTGGAACAAATATGGGGCGTGATTTGTGTGCAAATGTGAGAATGGCATGAGGGAGTAATTTAGAGCAAAAGCATAGGCACTTTGTACATGAGAAAGGTAACAGTCCGCGAAGTAAAAGACAAATTATGCATGAAGTGGATGGCACAAGCTTGCAAATAAGAAGAAAAAGTAACGGCAAAAGTTTGTAGAAGAAGACAAATAATTAAGCAATCGTGGGTTGAGGTTTAGTTGGTGTGTGCTTATAATTTTTAGTTAGTGTTTAATTAGGACTCAAAAACATGCATATACAAAGTCTATACATGTAGAGTTTTCATCATATTTTTTCGTTCATTATTCAATTCAATCAATTATTGAGAGTTTTATTATTGAAGTACCAACAAACTTTGATGGCAAGAAGAAGAAGAACTGAAGAACAGAGTTGAAGAAGAATTGAAGAAATTCTAGTATGATCTTTATTTTATTCAATTCTTTGATTTGTAATCTCTCCAATATGTTCGGCTAAATATTTTTATTTCTAGGATGTAATTTAGATTGTAGACACTTTTAATTTTTATTTTGAGGTATTGTTTTATATTCTGTGTACTTAATGCTTTTTATTGATTGATCACCTATAAATTGATTTTAGATTATTGAATTAACTCGGGAGGGAGGTTCAATAATTAGATAATCAGAATATAGACTTATCTGAATTAATTGACTGGGAGATTGCTAATTATGTAGGAGGTTGCATGTGATTAATAGTTTTAATGCATTAGTTTATTGATTGTACGCCTCAGGAGGGGGTATTAGGCAATTTAACTAATAGGATTAAGGCGGCTCGGGAGAGGATTTTAATTATTTGTGATATAACCTACAAGAACAAAATTTAGATTAAATAAAATAAATATTAAAAGTGAATACATAATATTTTACTATCTTAGAATTTTAATTTATATATTTTTCAATTTAATATTCACTTGCTTTCAATTTACTTTCAATTTAATTTAATTTACTTTCAATTTAATTTAAGTTTTCACTATTTAATTAAATTCTTAGCCTTAATAAAGTTGAAACTGAAATTAGATTGAGCTTTAAGATTATTAACCAAATACCGTTCCCAGAGGATGATAATCTGGTATTTATCAAATATATTACTATTGTGATCTTGTATACTTGTAGTAATCCCAACAGTTAACCACCACTTGCATGTACACCCAAGTAGATTAGGTTAATTAAAATCAAGCATTAAACTGGCCTTTGGTGTTGTATCAAGCTCAATAGGGAGACCTTGGACATAAATTACACTAATTTTGTTGGATTATGCTAGTTGATGTCTAGAAAAGCTTTGTCCCTAGTAACTATAATATGTGAAAGGGAGGCAATAATGTTGTTGAAGGAATCAAGTGACTTAAGAGGACCGTGCTCCATGCATGTGCCCCACCCAACTTTCCTGGAGTCTAATCTGGTTGACTTGTTCAAAACATCAAGTTGGAGGCTTGTGGTATTCTCTATAGGAATCGTTTAGTTTTTAGATGGTGTTAACTTACTGACCTCACATTCTTTTTGGAGTTGTTTTTTTAGTGTTTAGGGATTGTTTTGTTGTTTGCTTTTTAGAGTTTAAATCGCTTACTTATAGGTTAGTCAAGTTCTAGTTGAGTTCCTTTAGTGCATGCATGGTAAATGGTCACAAAATCTCAAGTCAATACCATTCAGCCCTAATGTTGAAAGTTTGGTTTGTAGATTTTAAGATAGTTTAGTGCTTAAGATGGCTAAAGATAATGATGAGAGGAAACCTTTAAGAATTTTCTCTATTCGAATCCAGCTTGATTCTCTTTCTTATATTGTGTTCACTGACCATAATGACGCACTTTCAATTGAAACCTGCAACTATTCAACTACTACCCATGTTTTATGGTCTAGATAGGGCAGACCCATATCATCATGTGATGAAGTTTTTAAATCTCTATGTTGCATTTAAATTTCAAAACTTCTTTGATGATTTTGTTCAACTGGGGCTATTACCATTCTTGTTAAAGGATAAAATCATACCTTGGATAAGCTTCTTAGAAGTTGTAAGCATCAATTTGTGGGATCAACTATCTCAAAAATTCTTACAAAATTTCTTCCTTATCCACAAGACCAATGCCCTTCATAGAGAAATCATAGACTTTCATTAAAAAGAGGATGAACATTTTCATGAATGTTGGCAATGGTGGAAAGGCTTACTCCTTAAGTGTCCTCATCAGCCTTCCAAAAAGTGGCAACTAGTCTCATATTTCTATGAGCACATGATTGATGCTACCACAAGAGGTGTCTTAATAACTAAGCTTCCATTTAAGGCGTCTTTTGATATAGTAGAAGGGTTAGATACATTAACTAGGATGGTTAGTTCCTTTGCAATAGGGAAAAGCCTAGTCACATCCAATCCTTAGGAGATTTGCTCCATTTGTTTAAGCACTACTCATTCTACTCCATCTTGTCCATGAAATCAATTGTTTTCTGATGTCTTTTCAGAGTAAATACATGCTTTGAATCCTTATCGGGGCCCCAATAATCCATCTTATGGGGACACTTACAATCATAGTTTCATTAGGGATCGCTTGAACCTATCTAGGAAAAAAGCTCAACATATATGCTTACCTGGTATCCAAAATTCTACTCTTGCTCTCAAACTATCAACGCTACCCACCTCTATTTTCCCATCTTCAAGTGCAAATATACGTCAATAGCCTAAGAAACCATCTTTGGAGGAGAATCCAAATTTGCTCATGCGAAATAATATTCAATTCCAAAATAATATGGCTTAATTTCAACAAAATACATTTCAGTTCCATATTAATACTCGGTAGTCCATATCTAAATTGGAGCATGAAATGGTTTATATCTCAACTACACTAAATGAAAAGGGAAAATGAGAAGTTTTCAAATAAGCTAATATTAAGCCCAAAGGATCAATATGAGATAAGCATGCCATCTATGACTATTTATGAGGAAGCTAAATACATTATTACCCTAAGGATTGGGAAATCATTGATAATCATGTTGACAACACTGAGAAAGTGAAGCTTGAAAGAAAATCCCCAAATATAGTGAGAAGCGTATTGAATCTAAGGAATCTATAGATGAACATCCTTTTCATAAACCAAAACCTCCATTTCCTCAAAGGTTAGCTTAGGCTAAGAAGGATATTCTTGCTAATGATATAATGAACTTATTTCAAAATGTAAAAATTAATGTTCCATTAATTGATGTGATTAAGCAAGGTCCTTATGCTAAGTTTTTGAAAGAAATGTGCACACATAAACGTAAGCTTAGGGTGCAAAAGAAAACCTTTTTAGTTGAGCAAGTTAGTTCAATCTTGCTACACAATACACTACCCAAACATAGGGATCTTGGTTGCTTCACAATTTCATGTGTCATTCGTTAGCATCATATCAATACGAAATACTCGGTGTACACTCAATTAGGCCTTGGAGAATTGAAGCCTACCTCTATCACTCTACAATTAGTTGATTGTTCAGTTAAGATCCATGAAGTACAGTGAGGATGTTCTCATACAAGTTGAGAAATTCTTTTTCCCTATAGATTTACCATTTTAGATACTCAACTTGTTTTTGATCCCAGTAACCACACACCTATCATTTGAGGTTGCCTACTCTTGGCCACATGTAATGCAATCATCATCTGTAGAAATGGTGCCATAAAGTTGTCATTTGGAAATATGAACATTAAACTTAAGCTTTTAATTTTGGATAACATCTAGCAAATTTCAAGGATATCCATTATGTTAATACGATTAATAGTTTCGTGCATGACATGTTCCTTGAGTAGACCTTAGATGATCCTTCATTACTTAGTTTCCATTAAAGTTTTAATGACCCCATGCAATTTCAAGAACAAGTAGCTAGTCTGATTGCTACACAGGGAGATGATCTTCTGCTTATGCTTCATTTATTAATGTCCAACATTGAGTCTCATGTAGCCCCCTCTGTAGAAAAGCCACCAACTTTAGAATTGAAGCCTTTGCCTCTTGGATTGAAGTATACATTTTTAGGTTCATAGAATACGTTACCTATCATCATGGCCTCTAATATAGATTTAACACAAGAAGAGAAGCTTCTAAATCTTTTGAAGAACTATAAGAAAGCTATAGAGTTGTCCATAAGCAATATCAAGGGAATTATTCATATTGTATGTTAGCATAGAAGTCATTTGGATGGTAATGCAAAGACTTCTCAAGAAATGCAGCATAGGTTAAATCCTAATGTGAGAGAGGTGGTGAAGTATGAGATTCTAAAATTGTTGGATGTAGGGATCATTTACCCCATTTTTGATCGCTAATGGGTTAGTCCTATTCAAGTTGTTCCAAAAAAGTCTAAAATTACAATGACTGAGAATAAGGACAACAAATTGATCTCGACCCAAATGACTACAAGGTGATGTATATGCATTGATTACCATAAACTGAATGAGGTTACAAAGAAAAATCATTTTCCTTTGCCATTTGTTGATCACATGCTTAAGAGGTTGGCCGGACATGCATATTATTGTTTTCTTGATAAATATTTTAGTTATAACCTAATTGCAATTGTTGTAGAGGACCAAGAGAAAAATACTTTTACTTGTCCTTTTAGCACTTTTACTTGTAAACAAATGCCTTTTGGGTTGTGTAATGCACTAGCGGTTTTTCAGCGATGTATGATTAACATTTTCGTTGATGACGTAGAGAGATTTATTATAATACCCTGTAAATTTGTACTAAATGAAGATAAATTGATTCCTTATAATTATATGAAAATTTGGGTGTAATTTGATTGTAATTGGATTGTGTAGCCTAAATGATGAATAAAGGGAATAGAAATATTGGAAAAATAGAAGTGAAAAATGAGTTTATTGAACTACATGTCAGTTGCGAGAAAATTAGCAAGTTCTACCTTACTTTGATCATATAAGAATGGAAATACGAGTGGAAACAAAGGGAAAATAGAATGTGCCCAAAACATGACCCAAGACCATGGACTTTGAAATAGTTAAAAAAAAGGTCTTACAACACAAGACTGTGGTCTCCCAATTGGGGACTATGGTCCTACGATAACCAAATCGCAAGATCACAATCCCCAATTGGGAGATCGCAGTCCTGTGATTTAGGTTCTTAGAGGACTGAGGTCCTCTTGTGCGGTCTCACACAGTGAATTCTAGATCCTTGTCATGCAAAAAGAAATTAGAAAGTGTGCACACTCAAAACCTTAATATTTACACTTGGTGTGGCGGCTTAGGGAGGAAAAGAGAAAGGTTCCTGTACTCAAGCTTACAAACGTACCAATTCTTAGCCCCTGAAGCTCTATATAAAGGCCCCTAGTACTCACATTCTCTTCATCCCAACAAGAACTAATACGTCCTTCTTACTCTATCTCTCCCTCTGTTTTTCTTCTAGCATTCTTTCTCTCTCTTCTTGGGCTGTTCTAAACAACACCTGGGGTTGAAGTAATAGAATGCTACTAAAATTTCTTGGTAGCAGTTGGGAAGTTCTCAAAGGGATTCAACCAAGGCTTCAGAAGAGTGAAAATACTGAGGTGGAAGTGATATCTGACATTTAATTTGTTATTTTGATTTCAATATGATATTTATGCTCAAATATACATGTTTTATCATCATTGATTATGAATGTCATGCTTAGACTTCACATGATTAGGTTTGCATATATGCTATGTGTTGTTATGATGCTTGTTATGCTCATATGTTGAATTTAATCATGTCAGTCTATTAATTCAGTTTTGTTAAACTTAATGAAAGATTAAATAAGATTATAAACACGTATTGGAGTAGTATTCCATAGGGATTATTGTGGGTGTTCTCAAGATGTAAACTTTGAGTTCGTTTCTAGTTCACATGGGTAAGGTCCCAAAATACTTGGGTAAGGTCCTAAATCCAGTGGAATTTGGCATAAAGGATTGCAGTTTTTCTTCTTGGACAAGTATTTTGATAAGAACACCGTGGTTAACCCCTTTTGATCTTTAATACAACTTTAAATAAGAAATCGATTGAATTACGTAATATTTGAAAGTGTTTATCCTGAATGCCTTATTCGTTGAAATAATAAGTTAAATATTTATAATGATCCACTGGGCTTTGTGTACACCCTTCCATTTTTTAACTTTTCAGGAAATTGATAAACAGAGGCAGCATGATAGCCATTTACGCAACATTTTCCTTAAAATATTTTGTTTAGAAAGTTTTATTTAATTGTAAGGGCATGTTCGCCCAATTTTGTTATTGAAGATTTATTCCGCTGTAATAGACTCAAAAGCTTATGTACCTTTAATTTTGGAAATAACTAATGTTATGAAATTATTTACTTAATGATTTTTAAATGTTATTTTTGAATCATGTCATAAGTAACGTTTTGTACCTATTATTTGTAATAAATGATATTAAAATTTTATTGAGATCTTTTGTGCTTAATTTACAAATGTTCATGAATTTCCAATTATATAATACTTAGAAATCCTAGGGAATTGGGATAAAAATGAAAAGTGTAAAAAATACAAATAATGTGACATCGACCCACCTCCCAGTCGAATGGTGCGGTCTACATTCCCAGAAAAGGAAAGAATCGAATTCAAGGGAGGCGGGTGTTATATTTATAGATATTTTCATGGATGATTTTTTAATATTGGATGTTCTTTTAATGAATGCTTGAATCACTTGATGTTGGTGTTAGAAAGATGTGAAGAAAAACAATATTGTTTTAAATTGAAAAAAAAATGTCATTTTATGATTCAAAAAGGAGTTGTATTAGAAAATATGGTCTCAAAGAAAGGAATTGAGGTTGACAAAGCAAAAGCGGATCTAATTTTGAATCTTTTCCTTCCTAGGACAGTTAAGGAGGTTAAATCTTTTTTAGGGCATGCTGGGTTTTATCAAAGATTCATAAAAGATTTTAAAAAGATTCTAGGCCCCTTTGAAATTTGCTTGTGAAAGATTTCCTATTCATTTTTTATGAACATTCAGTTTGTATTCACTGCTACACCCATCATTTGGCCAACTGATTGTGTTATGCCTCAGATTATGCTATTGGTGCATTTTTAGGAAAATGTATAGATAAAATTACCCCACATAATTTATTATGCCAGCAATACTATTATTGACTCACAATTGAAGTATTCTACCACTAAAAAGAAATTTTTAGTAGTTGTGTTTTCCTTGGAAAAGTTTAGGTTTTACCATTTAGAATCTAAGGTCATCATTTACTCGAATCATGCTATATTGAGATACCTTCTTTTTGAGAAGGAACCCTAACCTAGGTTTGTGATGACCCATGTTTTATTACACAAAAATATTTGGGTCCGATATATGTATTTTCAGGAATTTTAAAATGAAATACATGAATTTATCTCAAATTTTCTCAATTTTAAATTATTTATTGGAAAAAATTAGAATAATTGGAAAAAAAATATGATTTGAGGAGGAAAATACATGAAATTATAAGAAAAATGTAATTTCTTGAGAGAAATGATTTTTAGGATTGATTATGGAATTTTTGGAATAATTATAGAATTTTTAGAGAAATTATGAAATTTTTGGCAAAAAAATATAATTATTGGAGGGTTATTCGATTATTGGAAAAAATTAATTGTATAAATAGTGGAAATGGTATATAATTGGAAGTTTTTGATGAGAAAATGATGAATTAATGATTTTTAATAATTTTAAAAAAAATGCGAAGGATTGATATATATATAAATGTATATACATATGTGTATGTATGTATGTACAAAAAGAATTGGAACTAAAGAAATAAAAAAAAGAAAAAAATAAGGAAATTCGGCGCATGGGTCGAAAATTGGCCCAACTCGACGAACCAAGTGCGTGGGCCAATGGCCCGCACAATTTTAGTTGGATCGTGGGCCCGCCCGTTCAGTTGGCCCGCCCACGAGCCAAAGCATGCCAAGCCCCCTACTATTTTGTTGTTTTGTGCGATTTTATTACAGATTTGGCCAAATTTTTCAATATTTTCTGGGTATTCCAGCAGCAAAACCATGGGAATACATGGTTTTGAAGCTCTTGGTTTGAGCCATCAGCTTACACCTCCTGATGTGGCCAATGGGTAGTGCCAATTGGGCATCTCGCATGGAAACTTGAAGGCCAAGTGTTACCTTATTTTGTCATGTAAGCACCCCATCCATGCAACAAAAACTATACTTGAGCTGAAAATTCAAATTTTTAGCTTCTGCTCCCAACTTTCACAGCCTGTATCTCCTTCGTTTCTTAACCAATATCACTGAAATTTGGTTCATTTCGAAGCTCTTGTAACCTCTCAAAGAACCCCCAAGCCCCTTGCCAAAGTACACAACCATCTGAGACGAAAATAGCCAAGAAGAGGTGTTGTTTGCCATGTTTTGAGCCTAGAAATTGAAACCATGAGCTGATCTGATTTTCAAGCAGCTGGTTCAAGACCCATCTGGGGTCCATTTTGGAGGTAAGACCATTCATCTTCTTCCTTTTCATGTGTTCTTCAACCTCTAATTGATAGAAAATGAAAAATGAAACCTTACACATGTTTTCCAAGTTGTTAAAGTGAGTTATCTGTTAACTATTACAGCAATGTGACAAAAACTGTGTTGGAACAACTTTAAGGGGCCCACATCAGAACCATTCCAAGTGGTAGAAACTAGATACTAGAACTTTAAATACATTTTATAAGTCATTGGCATTTACTGTTTGATTCACTGTTACGATAGTGCCAACAGAAATCAGGCGTTGGGACCATATTTGAGGTTGTGATTGGAACACCTAAAGACATCCGTTTGGACTGAAACCAGAGGCATTTTAAACATCATAGTAGAGGCTGCTGAGAGGTATAAAGATCTAACCATAAGCCTATGTGAATATGATTTACTACACTTACAAATATGTCATGTTAGTTAGAGTGCTAGGACTTAGAAAAAGTTCTTAAGTCCTTTTAAAATACTGCTGAGGAGTTGATGAAATGTTGGGCATGATTTTAGTATTAGATGTTTACTGATTTGAGTATTCTTGATGAACAAATGTTATATGACCTACATGCTTGCAATAGACACAAGAAATGGCCCATGGATTTTGGTTTAATGGGGGAATGAACACTAGAAAGATGATAACAATTGTGAACCCAGAAAAATTTATATGACTGGACAGAAAAGTAAGAGGCTTGTTGACTAAACAAATGTGGGTAGATTGAGCTACAATTTAGTGAAGAGGTCTCTGGACATTTTAGGATAGTGTGTACAAAATTTCAGCCAAATCTAAGTTCAATAGGAGGGTCAATGGAGGCACCATTTAACTGACTGTCACAGGGTATATGGGATTTTCATAGTCTCTGTTTATACACCTAGAAACCTTAGTAACTGGTGTCCAAAAATCATGAAATAAAATTATGTGAACGTTTAGGTAGTCTAGATAAAATTTAAAAATTTTCGTATAAATTCAACTTATGGATTGATGGTAGAAAAATTGGCAAGGTTGTTGCGCAAGAGAGCAAAGAACTCAAAATTTGGCTAAGTAAGATTTGGAGATTTTGACCCAAATGACCTAATTTTGACCCAATTGATCTATTTTGACCCAATTTGGACACAAGTTGAATAAGAATGACTAGGTTGACCACATTGACCAAAGTTGACCAAGTTTGACCGATTGACCGAACATTGATTGAGACGTTGGGTCGATCGAAACCGAGTAGGGAAAGTGAGATTAGATATTAGGCCACTGCATGAATAGAGCTGAGATTGAGTTTAATTGATACAAATTCAAGTGAACACTATGAGACTGGGTCGGTTGTCGATGGGGCATCGATGCGAAGGACTCGAGTTGAGTAGTTTGATTCAGGTGTTTTCTGTGACTTGTATTCCTTGCATAAAACTTGTGTGAAATAACATGGTTTAAATGGTTTCATGAGATTTAGATACATCTGATTGATTTTGAGATGTGTAGATGTACACTGGTAGTGAGACCATAGGCTCGAGGGCCGAGCATTTTGGTCAGGGTACTTGATGTGATTGAGATTAGATTTAAAGTCTGAGCGCGGAGTTAGGGCATATGATCAATGCGCTTAGCTTTCAACCTACTTAAGTGATGGCACTCGAGGACCGAGTGCGGGGTTAGGGTATTCGTGGGATACGCCTAGCTTACGACCCGCTCGAGTGGCTAGTACACCTGATTCAGTCGCTCAGGCAATGAATATAGGTTGGGTTTGTTGAGTTAACCCTAGCCTAGATATGTTTTTAACTGGCATGAATTTGAAATGTTTTTATGATGGTTGCATTATTTATAACTACTTTTCTACTATGCCATGTATTCAATTTTACATTGTTTTTGCTGCTCATGCATACATGCATTGTTTTGGAGTATTGGTTATGTTTGACATGCTAGTCTTTCTACTCATTGAGCCACGTTGACTTTAGGCTCACTACTCTATCACTATTTCAAGTTCTTGGATAGTTGATAAAGGGAAAGGCGTGGTGATCGCCTAACTCCCTGATGACTCCTTTCTTTTCGGTCTTGATTTAGAGGTTGGTCTTCCTTGTACATGTGTAAATGGTCAAATTTGTATTTTGGACAAGACAGATTTGTAATGAAATGCTTTCTCTTCATATGTTGCTTACTTTTGCTTTTAAGTGTTCCAATTATTCTGATATCGTCTGTTGTATGAGATTGAAAAAAGGCTTAACAGTGGTTGGGGAAAAATCGACGTGGTGAGTGAGTTCATCGGTCCACTGTGCTAGTTAAGTCGCCCTTAGCTCAAAGAAAGGGTCCCAACAAAACTTAGTATCAGAGCCCTAGGTTCAAAGGAACTAAAAACTAATAAGTGAAGAACCTATACGATATCAGATTGATTACAAAAGTAAGCAAGTCATCGAATAAAGAAGAGAAAACTAGCAATCATAAAACATACTTTGAACATAACATACAATGGTAGTAAACTTTTAAAGTTGAAACTATTTTAAGTGTATGAATAACCAACAATCTAATTTGAATTGCAGATAGACATGCCACCTCGGCGATGTAGAACACCACCACAACCACCCCTTCCTGTTCAGCCTGAGCTAGACTGGATACAGAAACTCGAGGTAGTGATTAGGGCCTCTAATGAGGCCGCTTAGGCCCAGATGGCCTTACTGATGGAGAGGCTAGACTGATTGGAGGCTGATAGGCAAAGAGTTGAGCCAGCAATGCAGCCTAGCCCACCTGTGCCACCAGCAGCCCCAGCCCAAGATAGACAAGGAAACAAGAGAGTCCATGCTCGACTCCTCAACAACTCCATGGATTTGTGCCCTAAGAAGTTCAGAGGCAGTAGAGGACTGGTTACTGAGTATGGAGAAGAACACCAAGACCTTGAGACTATCAAAAGTAGATCAGGTAGTGTTTTCAGCCCATATGTTAGAGAGTGAGGCTACTAGGTAGTGGCATTCTACCAGGAGCATTGAGGGCCCGATCACTTTATGGGCCAGGTTCAGAAAGCTGTTTCTAGAGGCTTACGTTCCCGAGACTGAGAGGAAATGTAAGAAGGTGGAGTTTTTGAGCCTACGCTAGGGGACCATGACTGTGTGAGAGTATACACATCGGTTCTTATAGCTGGAGGCTTATGTACTTGGATTGATTGTTGATCAGAGAGAGAAAGAGAGAGAGCCGAATTCTATCATCAAGAGCTGAGGGTCGCCATCAGGCAGGTGACTTCCACATCTATGGCCCAGACTTTAGAGGAGATCTAGATGGAGGCCCTACGGTATGAAATAGATGGATTAGATGAGCGTCCTGAGATTTTAGTAGTATATGGCCGTATCCCTCAACTACAGCCACAACAGTAGGCCGCGTTGCAGACTCAGCCATCGCATAGAGGTGGGCTCGGAGGTTATCGGGGCCATGGTCACTAGCAGAGGCAGAAGAAGAGGAAGTATTATGAGGGACAGTCGAGCACTACCCCCAGTCAGGCCATTTCGACGACAGTCACATTTGTAGCTACTCCTGTCCAGTCACAGCCACCGACAGCGTAGTAGAGCACATTTTTTGGGGCCCGAAGTAGAGGCCGTGGGTAGAGTCAGAGCTATTAGGGAAGACAAAGACTGCCCTTTACATTCTATCAATGTGGATAGGTTGGACATAGGAAGACTAAGTATCTAACTCTTATTGATGGTCCTAACTCTTCTGCCCCAGTGATTAAAGATAAAGCACAGGTCGTCATCCAACCTGACCCTAATTCGATGAAAACCTTGGTGGAGGGTACCATCTCACTTTGTGATTAATCTGTTAATGTATTGATTAATCTGCCCAAACATGTTGGTTGTGTATTTAGGCTAGAAGATTTTGAGATCATAGTAGACCTCCGAGTGTTGGAGTTTCTCGAGTTTGATGCCATACTTGGTATGGGTTGGCTAGCTGCATACCACACATATGTTGACTGCTTTGCCAAGAGGGTTGTGTTTCAGATTCCAGGCCAACCCGCTATTGTCTTCCAGGATAGAGCTTTTGATAGGCAGAATATTCAAGGTCGATTGGTGATGCAGCATGAGATTGATACTCTAGCTTGTTTGACGACCATAGATGAGGCACCTGCACGGCTGTCTATTGATGAGATCTCAGTTGTCAGAGATTTTCCTGACATGTTCCTTGAGGATCTGCCTGGTTTGCCCCCTAAGCAAGGGATCGACTTTATTATCGAGATCATTCTAGGGACATGACCTGTATCGATTCCTCCTTACCGCATGGCGCCTAAGGAATTGTAGGAGTTGAAGGTCTAGCTGGATGAGTTGTTAAGTAAGGGCTTTATTTTCCCTAGTGTGTCACCTTGGGGCGCGCCGGTATTGTTTGTGAAGAAGTGGGATGGGAGCCTTCGCCTATGTATTGACTACTGGCAGTTGAACAAGGTAATGATCAAGAATAAGTATCCCTTCCCACGTATTGATGACTTATTTGACCAGCTTAGAGGTGCCAAGGTGTAACACCCCAGAACTTTACGAGCGTGTCATGTCGCGAGCAGATAAATTAATAAAATAAAATATTTCTTTCGTAAAAAAAAGAGGATAAATGAGCAAAAATATTATTTTCAAGGCATGGGCCATAGTTTGAAAAAAAAAATAATAAATAAAAAAAATATAATCATATGTTAATAAAAAATAATAAATAAAAAATAAAAAATAAAAAAATATAGTCATATGTTAATGTATAAAAGAAACAAGTAATGATATTATTAAGCTTATTCTAAATTTTCAAATTAACCAAGTGGAAAAAAAGAAAAGAAAGTTTGAAAGTTCAGGAAATTGATGGAGGATGTGTCGGGCGGTAACGTAGCTTCTTCAGGACGATAGAGAGGTTATAAAATTGGGAAAAAGAGGAACGGGCTGCGTTGCTGCTGCTGTCTCTGCTGTGGAACAGAAGGGAGGAACCGAGCTGCTGTAGCATGTAATGGAAGTGGAGGAGAGACAGCTGCTGCTGAGTTGAGGATGAGGAAGCCATGCTGTTGGGTGGACGAAAACATAGGAAGGATGGACAACAATTCGATTGCAGTCATGGCCATGGTCTGCTGGGTTGAGGAGCTTAAAAATCTGGATTAACACCAGAGAACAGAGGAAGAAACGGTACAGGGGAGTGATGTTTTCTTTGGTGGTGGTGCTGCTGGCCGGGAGTCACAAACAAAGGAGGAAAAGAAGCAGAAACCGCACTGTTGCATCTCTGGTTGAGCAAGGATGAAGACCGTGCTTGCTGCTATGGGTTTGTATGCAATCTGTGGGCTGTGAACTGCAAAAGAGAGGCAACGACATGTTTGGTTTCATTTTCTGGGTTTGGATTACCTGGCTGTGCATCATAAAATAGAAGAAGGACGAACAGGGGGGTAACTGGTAGGGCAAATTGGTGTTTTAAGACGGCTGGTTCGTGCCGTGAAGAATGATGGAGTGATTGGGTTTCTTGCTGTTGCTGTCCGTGATGTGATTGTGCTTGAAGAACACGATTGAAGCTTCAATGGGTGTTGCTGCTATGGTTGTTATGTCACTGCGCAAAGAAGAGTGGAACAAACAATGAAAGGAGCTGCAAATTTATGAATGAAGACCGAATTTCTGGTGTTTGGAAGAATAAAAAACAAAGAACAAAGAGAAGATGACGGTTTGCTGCAGATGCTGTGTGATGGAGTTGCAGCTGCCATGAAACACGAACAGAGGAAACAAGGACGGAAAAGAAGAAGCAATTGCAGCATCTCTGCTACGTGCTCAGCATGAAGAAGAAAAAGGAAACCACCCGTAGTGGTGTTTTGATTTGTGAGGGATGAATAAGACAATATTAAGAACAACACCATGTAGATGTGCGTTGCTGGTGCGTGCAGACAACAGAAAAAAGAAGAAACATAATGAAGAAGATGAGCTAGTTATGCACTAAACAGGGGAGTTGCTGTGTGCTATATTGTGAGCACAAAACTTGAAGATACAAGTTGAAAGAGGAAAGTGCAGGAAAGTAGGAGGTGTCTGTGTGTGCTGCTACTACCGTGTTTGCACTAACGAATGAATGCTGTTGAGCGTTGTGGGCAAAGAAGAACAATGAGGGTTGCTGATGTGAATGGCAAACATAGGAGAAATTATGATGTTGCTGGGTTGTGCTTTGTGGTCTTTGTATTTGGCAGACCGTGAAAAAAATTCTGCTGGTGTGTGTGTTTCAATTGCTGGCCGTGTGTGGGTGATATTGCTAATTCGTGATGAAGATTAGTTACACAAACAGCTGGTATTGTGTTTAAACGAAGAAGATGGGCTGGTATACTAATGTTGGTGATGGGGTTTTGACACTAGCTGAACGATGAAAGAACAATAACTAAATTTATCAGTTGCTGCGTGGAAAGAGAGGAAGAACGCACTTGCGTTCTGTAGGTACTGCTATACGTCGTGACACATGGGAGAAGAAGTAGAATGTTGGTATGTTTTGTTGAGTGCGCGAAGAAAAAATAGTAGCCGCTACCGTCGCTGCTGTTGCCCAAGTGACGAAGGCGACGAATGATATCGAGCTGGAAAGGTATATTTTAGATTTCAGAAAATAGATAGTTTGAAATGAAACATTTCCTTTACTTTAGATGCACAAAATGAAATTTCAGATTTTTATGTGATAAAAATAGAAATTCAAAAACTTAGTCCAATATCAGATATGACAATCTTATTTTAAGTGAAATAAGATTTATTAAACATAAATTAATTAAAACCCAATTTAAGTTTAATATTTTTAAATAAATTATTCGGCACAAAATAAATTATTTAAAAATAAATAAGGTTTAGAAGCATAGAAAGTAATTATAAAAGTTTTAATTTCATATTAAGAAATTTTAAGAACTTAGAAATTGTTTTATCTTAATTATGTGAAATTCTAGAATTTAGGATTAACTTGAAAATAGTCTAAGTTCATATTTAGACTTCATAATTAATTAGAAAATAATTTAAGTTTAAGAGTATGGTGAATAAAATTTAATATGAATTAAGAGCTTAGAGAATCTCATTAACTGTTGAATTACAAATTGTAAATTTTGAGTATCGAGGGTTTCGAAGGAAAGCAAGGTCGCCCTGAAGATCGGCGAAATCAGGTGGGTACGACTTCCTTGCTTATATGTATTATATGGATTTAAAATTCAAAGCATTTGATTGAATAGTTCTAGGTTATTAGAATTTTATAAGGAAATTGATTGGAATTGTTTGGCCTATGCGAATGATGTGTGATGTATGATGAATTATTTAATCCATGCACAATTAGTTCATGACATGATCTTGCATTTGGATTTACGTAAATATGGCATGCATGACTAGGAAAATATACATCTAGATCCTATTGGTCATTCATGCACTTTATCCTATTGGTCTCCTATATGTCACTGCTTGAGATTGTCGAGCTATAAGGCGGATCGTAGGTATTCCCACCTGAAGCTATATGCGACAGCTCGAAGTCTTTGGGAGACTGTACGACGTCGCGATAAGTACTCTCTCTCAAGCTGTGATGTGAGTGTCGATTGATTTTAGACGGTTATTGGAATCCTCTAAGATTAGATTGGATCACAGGGAATACCGAGAGGCATCTCAACCCTCTTTCAGTTTTAGACTCCGACTGAAACAAATGAATGTTTGAACGCCTAATGTTTGAAAGTGTTTGTAATGTTTTGGATTGGATCTGTATAATGCTTGTGACGTGTAGGAACGATCCATTGGGCTTTCGAGCTCACTTCCATTCTATTTTTAGGAAAAATTGGGCACAGTACATAACTGTCTACGTCAGAAAACTCACACGTAGTTGAGACACCTCATGGGCTTTCGAGTTTTAAAGTCTTTCTGCTACATTATTTAGGAATTGTATTGCTAAACCCGGTGAATGTTTTGAGGAATTGTTTTGATTCTATTGTTTGGTATGAGAAATTTATCCATACATTGACTTGAGAACGAATTGTTATGAACTTGATTTTGAAGAAAAGATTTGGACAGAAAGAAAATTTTTGGTAGCACCTTGATTTTCATCGGGCGATGATCCACATGTGAGAAAGCACATAAACGGAGGTCCAGTTGAAAATTGGGGTGTTACACAAGGTGTTTTCAAAGATTAATCTAAGATTTGGGTACCATCAGTGGAGAGTCAGGGAGGAAGATATGCCAAAGCTGCGTTTCGCACTAGATATGGGCACTATGAGTTCTTGGTCATGCTGTTTGGCATGACCAATGCCCCAGCCATGTTTATGGACCTCATACAGAGGGTGTTCCGGTTATACCTCGACGCTTTTGTGATTATCTTTATCAATGACATCTTGATCTATTCAAGGTCCCACGAGGAACATGCCAAGTATTTGAGGATCGCACTATAGACTTTCAGAGAGCATAAATTATATGCTAAGTTCAGCAAGTGCGAGTTTTGGCTATTAGAGGTTCGATTTTTGGGTCACATGGTTAGAGTTGAGGGTATCTCTATGGACCCCATTAAAGTCAAGGCAATTATCAGTTGGTCGAGACCTACCACAGAGTCGGAGATCCATAGTTTCTTGGGTTTTGCAGGCTATTATCACCATTTCATCCAGAACTTCTCAAGGATTGCAATGCCGATAACAAAGCTAACCAAGAAGGATGCCCCTTTTGTATGGACTGATAGGTGCGAGGAGGCCTTTCTTGAGCTTGAGTGGAGTTTGACATTAGCTCCAGTACTAGTGTCGTCAGAGCCCAGTCGAGAGTGGACCATATATAATGATGCATCACAGATAGGCTTGGGCTGTGTATTGATGCAGGATGACAGGGTAGTAGCTTTTTCCTTTTGACAGTTGAAGGATTATGAGAGGAACTACCCTGTACATGATTAAGAGTTGGCAGTAGTGGTATTCATACTTAAGATTTGGCGGCATTATCTTTATTTCGAGCGTTTAACACTCTATTTAGATCATAAGAGCCTTAGATATTTGTTCTCGCAGAAGGATTTGAACATGAGACAAAGATGATGGATGGAGCTGTTAAAGGATTATGATTTCACTATTGAGTACCACCTGAGAAAAGCTAATGTAGTGGTTGATGCTTAGAGTAGGAAATGGGTCGAGACTGCATACATGGCGAGACATATGTCCCATGAGTGGATGATACTTGATTTTGCTTTGATCATGAATATCCATAAGTCATCTACTGAGGCCTAAGTCAGCACACAGATTACAACCTAGCCAGTTCAGATACAGGAGATCAAGAAAAGATAGCCTTGTGATACGAACTATGATATGTCAAGGGCTTGGGTAGATGACGTTTCTCGATGGGAGTGGTCACTGGATTCACATGGTGCACTAAGGCTCAGGGGACGCCTATGGGTACCGAATGATGCTAACCTGAGACATAATATGCTCGAGGAGCTATACCAATTGAGATATGTTATTCACCCAAGCACCAATAAGATGTACCAAGATGCTAAATGAACATATTGGTGGCCTGGGATGAAACAATAGATAACAGTCTTCATTTAGAGATGTGATACATGCCAATAGTCAAGGCTGAGCACCAGAAACCTGGTGGATCTTTACAATGCTTATCTATACCGAAGTAGAAGTCGGAGCACATTACTATGGACTTCATTACAAGACTACCCCATACACAACAGAGACATGATGCTATTTGAATAGTCGTGGACCGTTTGATGAAGTCTGCCCACTTTCTCCCTATGCATACCAAAGATTCAGTTGAGCGATTGAGCCGACTTTATATTAGAGAGATTATGAGGCTCCATGGGGTTTCCCTATCCATTGTGTCTGATAGAGACACAAGGTTCACGTCCCTTTTGCCAAGTAATGCAGACTCAGTTGGGGACGATGGTGAACCTTAGCATAACATTCCATCCATAGACTGATGGCCAATCCAAGCGTGTGATCCAGATCCTTGAGGATATGCTGCGGTCTTGTATTTTAGATTTTGGTGGTAGCTGAGAGGATCACTTGGCTCTATGTGAGTTTGCTTATAATAACAATTATCAATCGAACATTGGGATGGTGCCGTTTGAGGCGTTACATGGTCGACCACGCTGGTCTCCCACTTGCTGGGTCAAGACAGGTGACAAAACAGTCTTAAGCCCTGCCTTCATACAGGAGTAGAATGAGAAGATACAGGACATAATATGAAAGCTGCTCAGGACTAACAGAAGAATTATGCGGATAACCGGAGAAGGGTCATTGAGTTTGATGTTGGTGAGCATGTCCTCCTCCGTATTTCACCTCACAAAAGGCAAACACAATTTAGGATTTCAGGGAAGCTCGCATCGAGATATATTGGGCCTTTTGAGATCCTTAAGAGGATGGGCCCTGTTGCTTATCGGCTAGCGTTACCGCCACATCTATTGGATGTGCATAATGTATTTCATGTTTCTATGTTAAGGAAATATCACCCCATCCCTCGCATATTATTAATTGGAGGCATATTGAGTTGCGAGAGCACTGTACATTTGATGAGATGCATGTGGCTATCATAGATCGAGCTGTGAAGAAGTTGCACAACAAGGAGATACCGATGGTATGAGTGCGTTGGCAGTTCCATGGTGTTGAGCAGGATACATGGGAGACTAAGGATTTTATTATCCGCCACTACCCTGAGTTGATGAGTGTTGCTCCTTGACTTGTATTATTTGTATCATTGTAAATTTCAAGGATGAAATTTCTTATAAAGAGGGGAGGTAGTGATGACCCAAGTTTTGTTACACAAAAATATTCGAGTCCGATATATGTATTTTTAGGAATTTTAAATAGAAATACATGAATTTATCTCAAATTTTCTCAATTTTAAATTATTTATTGGAAAAAATTAGAAAAATTGGAAAAAATATGATTTTGAGGAGGAGAATACATGAAATTATAAGGAAAATATGATTTCTTAAGAGAAATGATTTTTAGGATTGATTATTGAATTTTTGAAATAATTATGGAACATTTAGAGAAATTTATGAAATTTTTGGGAGAAAATTGTAATTATTGGAGGATTATTCGAAAAAATAATTGTATAAATAGTGGAAATGGTGTATAATTGGAAGTTTTTGATGAGAAAATGATGAATTCATAATTTTTAATAATTTTAGAAAAATGCGAAGGATTGATATATATATATATATATATATATATATATATATATGTATGTACAAAAATAATTGGAACTAAAGAAATAAAACAAAAAAAGAAAAATAAATAAATAAGGAAAACGGCCTGTGCGCCGAGCCAATGGGCCAGGCGCATGAGCCAATGGGCCACACAATTTCAGCTGGATAGTGGGTCAGCTCATTCAATTGGCCGGCCCATGCGCCAAAGTAGGCCAAACCCCCTTCTATTTTGTCGTTTTGTGAGATTTTATCACGAAGTTGGCCAAATTTTTCAATATTTTATGGGTCTTCCAGCGGCAAAACCATCAGAATACATGGTTTTTAAGCTCTTGGTTTGAGCTATCAGCTCACACCTCCTGATGTGGCCAATGGGTAGTGCCAATTGGGCATCTTGCATGGAAACTTGAGGGCCAAGTGTTACCTTATTTTGCCATGCAAGCGGTCCTTCCATGCAACAAAATCTACACTTGAGCTGGAAAATTTAGATTTTCAGCTTTTGCTCCCAACTTCCACAGCCTGTATCTCCTTCGTTTCTTTACCAATTTCACTGAAATTTGGCTCATTTCGAAGCTCTTGTAACCTCTCAAAGAACCCCCAAGCCCCTTGCCCAAATACACTGCCATTTGAGACGAAAACAACCAAGAAGAGGTGTTGTTTGCCACATTTCAAGCCCAGAAATTGAAACCATGAGCTGATCTGATTTTCAGTAGTTGGTTCAAGACCCATCTGGGGTCTATTTTGGAGGTATGACCATTCTTCTTCTTCCTTTTCATTTGTTAACTATTACAGCAGTGTGACAGAAACTGTGTTGGAGCAACATTAAGGGGCCTACATCAGAACCATTCTAGGTTCATCACTAAGGTAAAACCCTTTATTTTACCCCTTATTACGTGTATGTAAATGTCTAAGTGGTGGAAACCAATTATTAGAACTTTAAATACATTTTATAAGTCACTGGCGTTGACTGTTTGATTCACTGTTACGACAGTGCCAACATAAATTGGCATTGGGACTAGATTTGAGGCTGTGATTGGAGCACCTAAAGACATCCGTTTAGACTGAAACCAGATGCGTTTAAAACCTCATAATAGAGGTTACTAAGAGGTATAAAAATCTAACCATAAGCCTATGCGAATATGATTTACTACGCTTACAAATATGCTATGTTAGTTAGAGTGCTAGGACTAGAAAGATTTCTTGAGTTCTTTTAAAATACAGCTGAGGAGTTGATAAAATGTTGGGCATGATTTTAGTATTAGATGTTTACTGATTCAAATATTCTTGATGAATAAATGTTATATGACATACATGCTTGCAATAGACACAAGAAATGGCCCATGGATTTGTGGTTTAATGGGGGAATGAACACTAGAAAGATGATAGGACTTGTGAACCTAGAAAAATTCATGTGACTGGATAGAAACGTAAGAGGCTAGTTGACTGAACAAATGTGGATAGATATAGCTGAAATTTAGTGGAGAGGTCTCTGGACATGTTAGGATAGTGTGTACCAAATTTCAGCCAAATTGAAATTCAGTAGGAGGGTCAATTGAGGCATCATTTAACTAACTATCACATGGTTTATAGGATTTTCACAGTCTATGTTTATACTCCTAGAAACCTTTGTAAATGGTGTCCAAAAATCGTGAAATAAGATTTTGGTGAAAGTCTAGGCAATCTAGATAAAATCTGGAAAGTTTCGCATAAATTTGATTTACGGATTGATCGCAGAAAAACTGGCAAGTTCACTGCGCAAGAGAGCAAAGAACTCAAAATTTGGCTAAGTATTAGGATTTGGGGATTTTGACCCAAAGGACCCAATTGACCTAGTGAGTTGACCAAAAGTTACTAGGTTGACCACATTGACCAGAGTTGACCAGTTTTGAGTGATTGACGAATATTGATTGAGACGATTGGGTCCATCGAAACCGAGTAGGGACAGTGAGATTAGAGATTAGGCTACTGTATGGACAAAATTGAGATTGTGTTTAATTGATGCAGATTCGAGTGAGCACTACGGGACTAGGTCGATTGTCAACAGGACATCGATGTGCAAGAACTGAGATGAGTCGTTTGATTTGAGTGTTTTTTGTGACTTGTATTCCTTGCATAAAACTTGTATGAAATGATATGGTTTAAATGGTTTCACGAGATTTAGATACATCTGATTGATTTTAAGATGTGTAGATGTACACTGATAGTGAGACCATAGGCTCGAGAGTCGAGTATCGAGGTCAGGGTACTGATATGATTGAGATTGGACTCGAGGTCCGAGCGCGGGGTTAGGGCATATGATTGATGCACCTAGCTTTGACCCGCTCGAGTGATGGCACTCGAGGATCGAGTGTAGGGTTAGGGTATTCACAAGATATGCCTAGCTAACGACTTGCTCGAGTGGCTAGTACGCTTGATTCAGGACCCACTCGAGCAATAACCATAGGTTGGTTTTGTTGAGTTAACCCTAGCCTGGATATGTTTTTAACTAGCATGAATTTGAAATGTTTTTATGATGGTTGCATTATTTATAACTACTTTTGTACTATGCCATGCATTCAATTTTACATTATTTCTGTTGCTTATGTATACATGCATTGTTTTGGAGTATTGGTTAAAGTTGACATGCTAGTCTTTCTACTCACTAAGCCACCTTGATTTTAAGCTCACTACTCTATCACTATTTTAGGTTCTTCAGTGTCTGATTAAGGGAAAGAAGTGGTGATTGCCTAACTTCCTGATGACTCCTATTCCCTTTCTTTTTGGTTTTGATCTAGAGGTTGGTCTTCTTTGTACGTGTGTAAATGGTCAATTTTGTATTTAGGACAAGTAAGATTTGTAATTGTGACGACCCGTGTTTTGATACACAAAAATATTCGGGTTCAACATATGTATTTTTTTAAATTTTTAATGGAAATACAAGGGTTTGCCTCAATTTTTCTTAATTTTATATTATTTATTAGAAATAATGAGAATAATGAGGAAAATACAATTTGAGGAGAAAATATGTGAAATTATAGGAAAATGTGATTTCTTGAGAGAAATAATTTTTGGAATTGATTATTGAATTTTTGAAATAATTATAAAAGTTTTCGAGAAATTAATAGAATTTTTGGGAGAAAAATATAATTTTTGATGAATTATTCAATCTTTGGAGAAAATAATTGTATAAATGGTAGGATTGGTGTATAATTGGAGATTATGATGAGAAATGGTGAAGTAAATGATTTTTGATAATTTTAGAAAAATATGAAAATTCAAATATATAAGTGTTGCACGGAGTAGGGAAGTAGAAAAATGATAAAAAAAATTTATATGGACCTGGTCAACCCAGGCACTGGGCCTCGACTGCCCATGCCCGTTCTAGGTAGGCCGCATAGGGCACGAGCTAGCGCTGGGTTGGCCCACGCGCATTGTGGCCCAACACGCCCGCTTCTTCTCTCCCCTCTTCTTTTCTTCCTAGTTTTTTTTATCCCTTTTGTGCAAAAACAACAGCAAGTGGTAGTTTTTGGCCCCTAGATTTTCTCACTTCGGCAACTCTGCTGGGCAAGGCTCAGGTAGTGAACATTTGTGCACCTTGTAGGCAACTCAACGACCCACATGGGTGGCCACGTGGTGATGTATTACCGTGCAAGAAGACCCCCAAACCATACAACAGAACCACCATCGTTACTGTTATTAGCATGTTCGAGAGACCAACTTCAACTACTTCGTTCTCCCTCGTCCCTAAGCCAAACCGAGCAAGAAACCACTCGTTGGAAAGCCGTCACACTCCTCTTCAAGTCCCTACAACTCGACCACCGTTGCTCGACCAATAGAGATGAAACCAGCCGAGAAAACATGTTGTTCAACACTTGGAAACCCAGGAAATTGAGAAAGGGTGTTGACCTGAACTTTGTAGGGCCGATTCATACCCCATCTGAGGTTCGTTTGGAGGTATAATAGCTCCTTTTAAACCTTGTAGCATCTACTAAAACTTTCATTTTTCGACAAATAGCAAATAAACTCTAGAAATGTGTCAAAAGGGGGCTGAAATGGGTTGTTCACCAGCTGTGATAGCAGTTTTGGTGGAAAGTTGTGCTTGAGAGAAACTTTGAACCATCATTTGAAGTGGATAGGAACATCAGATTGGGCTGAAGTTTGGAGTGATTAAAGCTCACATTAGGGACTATAGGAAGGTATAAAATTCGAACCATGACCCTCTGTGAATATGATTTTACCATGCTTACCAATGTGCCTTGTCAGTTAGGATTCTAGGACTTAGAAAATTTTTTGAAAAATTTCCCTAGGTTGTTATGTTGAAACTTATAATTGAGAGTGGTTAGGGTTATGCTTTCTTGTTGTTTTGAACGAGACCTAGTGAATTAGTATTCTAGGATCTGAGAACCATTAAAACCAAAAGAGGAAAGCCTCAGATCAATGCTGTAGAGAAGTGAAATTTGGCACTTAAAAAACTTAGAAAAACCGGGAAATTGAAAATCTGTTTCAAGACAGAAATGTAAAGAGTCAATTGAGTGACCAAAATTGTTCATTTTGGGTTGAAATTTGGTGAAAAGGTCACGACAAAGGTTTAGAATATACATGCAAAATTTTAGAACATTCTCAGTTTGGAAGGTAGGTCAATTGGAGCACTTAGTGACTGCCTATCACATGCAGTCCGAGGAAAACAAATGCCTTGATATCACTATTGGAAAATATAGCAAACGGGTTCCAAAAATTGTAAAATAAAATTCTGGTAACTTTTTGGGAAGAATAGATCAAATTTGAAAATTTTACATAAATTGAATGGTTGAATTGATCACAGGAAATTTGAAAAATTTACTGCACAAATAGGAAGAAAAACCTAAAATTCCTGAATTCGGCCGAAAATTCTGGAAGTGAATTAAATGATTAAACCTTAGTGTTTTGAGCTGAAATTTGGTAGATAGATTCTTAAGTATGTCTAGTATATGCATACCAAGAATTCTGATATGGATAAGTAGGTCAAATTAGACAAACAGTCATTACCAGTCAGAAGGAATCCAAGAACACACAGACTCTGATATGTCAATTAAAAACACTATCAAATAGAGTTCTAAAATCGTGATTTAGAATTTTGGGAAAGGTGTAAGGCATCTAGAATAGATCTGAAAAATTTGGCACAAATTTGATGTACGGATTATCCGCAGAAAAATCAGCTAGCTCGCTAAGCAAGAGAGCAAATAACCCAAAACTTGGTGAAGTGTTGGGAATTTGGGATTTTTATCCAATTTTGATCCAAATGGCCTATGTCTACCCAATTTGGGCACTAATTGACCAAAAGTGATTAGGATAGCCACATTGACTAGAGTTGACCAAGTTTGACCGATTGACCAAAACGACTCGGGTCGATCGAAACTAAGTAGGGATAGTGAGATTAGAGATTATTAGGTCACTGTATGAATAAAACTGAGATTGAGTATAATTGACGTAAATTCGAGAGAGTACTATGAGATTGGGCCGGTTGTCGATGGGACATCAGTGCGCAGGACCCAAGGTGAGTAGTTCGACTCAAGTGTTTTTTGTGACTTATATTCCTTGCATAAAACTTGTATGAAATGACATGGGTTAAATGGTTTCACAAGATTTACATACATTTGATTGGTTTTGAGATTCGTAGATGTACATAAATAGTGAGCCCATAGGCTCGAGGGCCAAGCGTCGGGGTCGGGGTACTTGATGCGATTGTGATAGACTCGAGGTTTGAACGCTAGGAGTTGGGGCAAATGATTAGTGCGCCTAGCTCGTGAACCCGCTTGAGTCATGGCACTCGAGGACCAAGCGAGGGGTTAGGGTATTAGTAGAGTATGCCTAGCTCACGACCTGCTCGAGTGGCCAGTATGCCTGACTCAGGACCCGCTAGAGCGATGGCCATAGGTTGGGTTTGTTAAGTTAACCTAGCCTTGATATGATTTTAACTGGTATGGGTTTGAGATGTTTTCTAAAATTGTTGCACTGTTTATAACTGTTTTCATACTATGCCATGCTTTTAAATGCCATATCATTTTTATTGTTCATGCACACATGCATTATATTGGTTATGGTTGATATGTTGATCTTTCTACTCACGAAGCCACGTGGATTTTAGGCTCACTACTCTATCATTATCTCAGGTTCTTTAGTGGCTGATAAAGGGAAAGGCATGGTGATCGCCTGACTCCCTGACGTTTCCTGTCCCCTTTTTTTGGTCTTTTGAATTAGAGGTTGGTCACTCCTTGTTAGTGTATGAGTGGTCATTTATGTATTTTGGAAAAAACTAATATGTAATGAAATGTTTTTGCTTGTATGTTGCTTACTTTTGTTTTTAAGTGTTTCAATTATTCTGATATCATCTGTTGTTTGAGATTGGAAAGGGCTTAAAAGTGATTGGACAAACTCGACATGGTGAGCGAGTTCGTCGGGCCATTGTGCAGGTCGGGCTGCCCTTGGCTTAAAGAAGGGGTCCCGACAAGACTTGGTATTAGAGCCCTTGGTTCAAAGGAATTGGAAAAAAACACTAATAAGTGAAGAACCTAGACGATATCAGAATGATTGTAAAATTAAGTGAGTCATGGAATAAAGTAGAGAAGACTAGCAAACATAATATGTACTTTGAACAGAACATAAAATGATAGTAAACTATTAGAGTCCGGTTTATTTTGAATGTATGAATAACCAACGATCCAATTTCAACTGTAGATAAATATGTCACCTCGGCGAGGTAGAGTACCACCTAGGTGGGGCAGACCACCACTTGAGCCTAGGGAGCCGACACCACCACCATTCCCTCCTGTTCAGCCTGAGCTAGACCAGATACAGAGACTCCAGGTAGTGATTAGGGCATCTAATGAGGCTGCTCAGGCAAAGATAGCCTTGCTAATAGAGAGGCTAGACCAATTGGAGGTTGAGAGGCTGAGAGCTAAGCTGGCATTGTAGGCTGCCCCACCTATTCCCCCGGCTGTTGAGCCACCAACTGGGCCTGTAGTAGCACCTACAGCCCCAGCATAGGATAGATAGGGAGATGAGAGAGCCCATGCCTGGCTCCTCAAGAACTTCATGGATTTACGCCCTGAGAAGTTCAGAGGCGGCAGAGGATTGGCTATTGAACATGAAGATGAATGCCGAGACCTTGAGACTATCAAAGGTAGATCAGGTTCTATTTTCAGCCCACATGCTAGAGAGTGAGGCTGTTAGATAGTGGTGTTCTACTAGGAGTATTGAGGGCTCGATCACCTTGTGGGCCAGGTTCAGAGAGTTGTTTCTAGAGGCTTACGTTCCCGAGACTAAGAGGGAATGTAAGAAGGTAGAGTTTCTGAGCCTACGCTAGGAGACCATGATCGTGCGAGAGTATACACATCGGTTCCTACAACTGGAGGCTTATGCACTTGGATTGATTGCTGACCAGAGAGAGAGAACCAGATTCTATCAGCGTGGGTTGAAGGTGGCCATTAGGCAGGCGACTTCCACATCCAGGACCCGGACCCTAGAGGAGATCCAGAAAGAGGCCCTGCGATATGAGATGGATGGTCTAGATGATTGCTGTGAGATTTCTATAGCATCTGGCAGTACCCCTCAGCCAAAGCCATAGTAACAGGCCGCATCACAGACTTAGCCATCACACAGAGGTGGGTCTGGAGGTTATCGGGGCCGTGGTCGCTTCCAGAGGCAAAGGAAGAGGAAGTATCATGAGGCATAGTCGAGTGGCACTCCTAGTCAGATTGCCACCCAGGTAGTAGCACTTGCAGACACTCCCGAGCAGGCACACACACCAGCAGAGTAGCAGAACACATTTTTAGGGGGCCGAGGCAGGGGCCATGGTAGAGGCCATGCACAAAGTCAGAGCTATCAGGGAGGACAAAGACCGCCCTTTACATGTTATTAGTATGGACAAGTTGGGCACAAGAAGGTTGAGTGTCCAAATATTATTGGTTGTCCTAGTTCTTCTGCCCCAGTTATTAGAGATAGAGCACAGGCCATCACCCAGCTTGACTTTGATTCGACGAGGACCTTGGTGGAAGGTACCTTTTCACTTTGTGACTCATTCGTTTATGTATTGATTGATGTTGGTTCTACTTTGTCCTTCATTTCTGGATGTGTTGTAGATAGATTGAGACTTAGACCAGTTAGGGCTCCTATTTGGTTGATGTTGAGCACTGCTGCCGGGGAACCCATCTAGCCCAACATGATTTGCAAGAGATGTGTACTTAGGTAAGGAGATTTTGAGACTATAGTAGACCTCCGAGTATTGAAGCTTCTCAAGTTTGATGCCATACTTGGTATTGATTGGCTAGCTATGTACCACGTATATGTTGACTACTTTGCCAAGAGGGTTGTGTTTTAGATTCCAGGCCAACCCACTATTGTCTTCCAGGGTAGAGCTTCAGATAGGCAGAGTATTCAGGGTCGATTGGTGACGCAGCATGAGATTGATACTTTAGCTGGCTTGAAGACCATAGGTGAGGCACCTGCACGACCGTCTATTGATGAGATTCCAGTTGTCAGAGACTTCCCTGATGTGTTCCCTGAGGATCTGCCCGGCTTGCCTCCTAAGTGGTAGATCGACTTTATTATCGAGATCATCTCAGGGACACGGCTTGTATCGATTCCTCCTTACCGCATAGCGCCTAAGGAATTGTAGGAATTGAAGGTCTAGCTGGAGGAGTTGTTGAGCAAGGGCTTTATTCCCCCTAGTGTGCCACTTTGGGGCGCTCCGATATCGTTTGTGAAGAAGAAGGATGGGAGTCTCTACCTATGTATTGACTACCGGTAGTTGAACAAGGTGATGATCAATAACAAGTATCCTCTCCCACGTATCGATGACTTATTTGACGAGCTTAAAGGTGCCAAGGTGTTCTCGAAGATTGATCTAAGATTTGGGTACCATCAGTGAGAGTTAGGGAGGAAGATGTGCCGAAGACTGCGTTCCACACTAGATATGGGCACTATGATTTCTTGATCATGTCGTTTGGTGTGACAGACGCCCCAGCCATGTTTATGGACCTCATGTAGAAGGTGTTCTGGCTGTGCCTTGACACTTTTGTGATTATCTTCATTGATGATATCTTGATCTATTTGAGGTCCCACGAGGAGCATACCGAGCACCTGAGGATCGCACTGCAGACTTTAAGAGAGCATAGATTATATGCTAAGTTCACCAAGTGCAAGTTTTGGCTATCGGAGGTCCAATTTTTGGGTCATGTGATTAGAGTTGAGGGTATCTTTGTGGACCCCTCTAAGGTTGAGGCAGTTATCAGTTGGCCGAGACCTACCACAGTGATAGAGATTCGTATCTTCTTGGGTTTAGCAAGCTATTATCGCCATTTCATCCAGAACTTCTCGAGGATTGCAGCTCCGATGATGAAGCTAACTAAGAAAGATGCCCCTTTTGTATGGACTGATAGGTGTGAGGAGGCCTTTCTTGAGCTTAAGCAGAGATTGACATCAACTCTAGTACTAGTGTTGCCAGAGCTCGACCGAGAGCTGACCATATATACTGATGCATCACAGATAGGCTTGGGCTGTGTATTGATGTAGGATGACATGGTAGTAGCTTTTGCCTCTCGATAGTTGAAGGATCATGAGAGGAACTACCTTTCACATGACTTAGAGTTGGCAGCAGTAGTATTTGCACTTAAGATCTGGCGACATTATCTTTATGGTGAGCGCTTTATGCTCTACTCAGATCATAAGAGCCTCAGGTATTTGTTCTCACAGAAGGATCTGAACGTGAGGTAGAGACGATGGATCGAGCTGTTGAATGATTATGATTTTTCTATTGAGTACCATCCGGGGAAGGCTAATGTAGTTGCTGACACTTTGAGTAGGAAATAGGTCAAGACTGCATACATGGCGAGACATATGTCCCTTAAGTTGATGATGCTAGATTTTGCTTCGATCATGAGTATTTATGAGTCCTCTACTAAGGCTGGAGTCAGTGCACAGATTATAGCCCAGCTTGTTCAGGTTCAGGAGATCACGGAGGGACAACCTCGTAATATCGACTATAATATGTTCAGGGCTTGGGCAGATGACGCTTTTCAAGGAGAGTAGTCACTGGATTCATAGGGTGTATTGAGGTTCAGGGGATGACTATGAGTACCAGACGATGCTAGCCTGAGACATAGTGTGCTCGAGGATCTACACCGATTGAGATATGCTATTCATCCAGGTGTCAATAAGATGTACCAAGATGCTAGACACACATATTGGTGGCCTAGAATGAAATGGGACATAGAAGTCTTCATTCAGAGATGTGACATGTGCCAACAAGTTAAGGCTAAGCACCAAAGACCCGGTGGATCCTTACAGCCCTTGTCTATACCGGAGTGGAAGTGGGAGCACATCACTATAGACTTCGTTATAAGACTACCCCGTACACAGTGGATACATGATGCTGTTTGGGTAGTTGTGGACCGTTTGGCAAAGTTTGCCCACTTTTTCCTTATGTATACCAAAGATTTAGTGGAGTGATTGAACCAACTTTATATCAGAAAGATTATGAGGCTCCATGTGGTTCCCCTATCCATTGTGTCTGATAGAAACGCAAGGTTCACGTCTCGATTTTAGCAGGCATTGCAGACTCAGTTGGGGATGAGGGTGAGCCTTAGTATAGCATTCCATCCACAGACTGATGACTAGTCTGAACGTGTAATTCAGATCCTTGAGGATATGCTACGGTCTTGCATTTTGGATTTGGTGGTAGCTGGGAAGATCACTTAGCTCTATGTGAGTTTGCTTATAATAACCATTACCAGTCGAGCATTGGGATGGCACTGTTTGAGGCGTTATATGGTCGACCATGTAGGTTCCTTGCCTGCTGGGTCAAGATAGGTAATAGACAGTCTTAGGCCCTGCCTTCATGTAGGAGCAGAATGAGAAGATACAGATGATTAGACAAAATATGAAGGCCGCTCAAGACCGACAGAAGAGTTATGGGGATAACCGGAGATGGGTCCTTGAGTTTGATGTTGGTAACCATGTCTTCCTCCGCATTTCGCCTCGTAAGGGGCAAACACGATTCGAGATTTTAGGGAAGCTTGCACCAAGATTTATTGGGAGCCCCGTTGCTTATAGGCTAGCGTTACCGCCATAGCTATTGGGTTTGCATAATGTATTTCATGTTTCTATGCTGAGGAAATATCACCCCAATCCCTCGCATATTATTGATTCGAAACATATTGAGCTACGAGAGGACTGTACATTTGATGAGATGCCTGTGGCCATCATAGACCAAGCTGCGAAGACGTTGCGCAACAAGGAGATACCGATGGTTCAAGTACACGACAGTTCCATGGTGTTGAGCAGGGTACATAGGAGACTGAGGATTTAATGATCCGCCACTGTCCCGAGGTGATGAGTGTTGCTCCTTAACTTGTATTATCTATATCACTGTAAATTTCGAGGACAAAATTTCTTATAAGGAGGGGAGGCTATGACGACCCATGTTTTGATATGCAAAAATATTCGGGTCTGACATATGTATTTTTTGAAATTTTTAATGGAAATACAACGGTTTTGCCTCAATTTTTCTCAATTTTATATTATCTATTAGAAAAAAAAGAGAGAATAATGGGAAAAACACAAATTTGCGGAGAAAATATGTGGAATTATAGGAAAAATATTTTTTAGAGAAATAATTTTTGGAATTGATTATTGAATTTTTGGAATAATTATGAAATTTTTAGAGAAATTAATGGAATTTTTGAGAGAAAAATATAATTTTTGATGGTTAATTCAATTTTTGGAGAAAATAATTGTATAAATGGTAGGAATGGTGCATAATTGGAGATTTTGATGAGAAATGGTGAATTAAATGATTTTTGATAATTTAAAAAATTGTGAAAATTCAGATATATATAAGTGTTGCATGGAGTAGGGAAGTGGAAAAATAACAAAAAAAATTGTATATGGACTTGGGCAGCCCAGGCACTGGACCTGGACTGCCCAAACCCGTTCTGGGTGGGCCGCACAGGGCACGGGCAACTCGGCCCGTGCAGGCTGGGCTGGCGTTAGGCCAGCCCACGCGAGTGGCGGCCCAATGCCCCCCTCTTCTTTTCTTCCTAGTTTTCTTCTCCCTCCTGTGCGAAAACAACTACAAGTGGTGGTTTTGGCCCTTGGATTTTCGCACTTCGACAACTCTGTTGGGTAGGGCTGAGGTAGTGAACATTTGTGCACCTCGCAGAAAACTCAACGAGCCACGTGGTGGAGTATTTCCATACAAGAAGAACCCCCAAACCATGCAACAAAATCACCATTGTTACTGTTATTAGCATTTTTTGACAAGCCAACTTCAACTACTTCGTTCTCCCTCGTTCCTAAGCCAAACCAAGCAAGAGACCACTCGTTGGAAAACCCTCACACTCCTCTTCAAGTCCTTATAAGCCTCGGCCACCATTGCTCGACCAGTAAAGATGAAACCAGCCAAGAAATTGTGTTGTTCAACACTTGGAAACCCAAGAAACTGAAAAAGAGTGTTGATCTGAACTTTGTAGGGCCGGTTCATACCCCATCCGAGGTTCGTTTTGGAGGTATAATAGCTCGTATTAAACCTTGTAGCATCTACTCTAACTTTCATTTTTTTGATAACTAGCAAATAAACTCTAGAAATGTGTCAAAAAAGGGGCTGAAATGGGTTGCTCACCAGCTGTGACAACAAATTTGTAGGAAAGTTGTGTTTTAGAGAAACTTTGAACCACCATTTGAAGTGGATAGGAACATTGGATTGGGCTGAAGTTTGGAGTGATTAAAGCTCACATTATGGACTACAAGAAGGTATAAAGTTCGAACCATAACCCTCTATAAATATGATTTACCATGCTTACCAATGTGCCTTGTCAGTTAGCATTCCAGGACTTAGAAAATTTTCTGAAAAATTTCCTTAGGTTGCTATGTTGAAACTTGTAATTGAGAGTGGTTAGGGTCATGCTTGCTTGCTGTTTGAGCAAGACCTAGTGAATTAGTGTTTAGCGATCTGAGAACCTTTGAAACCAGCAGAGGAAAGCCTCAGATCAATGCTGTAGAGAAGTGAAATTTGGCACTTAAAAACATAGAAAAACTGGAAAATTGAAAATCTGTTTCAAAACAGAAATGTAAAGAATCAATTGAGTGATAAAAAATGATCATTTTAGGCTGAAATTTCAGAACATTCTAAATTTGGAAAGTAGGTCAATTGGAGCACTTAGTGACTGCATGTCACATGTAGTCCAAGGAAACCAAATGCCTTGATATCACTATCGGAAAACATATCAAACGGGGTCCAAAAATTGTGAAATAAAATTTTGGTAACTTTTTGAGAAGAATAGATCAAATCAGGATATTATTACATAAATCCAACGGTTGGATTGATGACAGGAAATTTGAAAAATTTACTGCACAGATAGGAAGAAAAACCCAGAATTTTTGAATTCGGCTGAAAATTCTGAAAGTGAATTAAATGACCAAACCTCAATTTTTTGAGCTGAAATTTGATGGAGAGATTTTTGTGTATGTCTAGTATATCCATACCAAATTTCAGAGCATTTTGATATGGATAAGTAGGTCAAATTAGACAAACAGTCACTGCCTGTTGCAAGAAATCCAAGAACACACAGACCCTGATATGTTAATTAAAAACACTATCAAATAGAGTCCTAAAATCATGATTTAAAATTCTGGGAAAGTTTTAAGGAGTCTAGAACGGATTTGAAAAATTTGGAACAAATCCGATGTACGGATTACCCGCAAAAAAATTGGCAAGCTTACTGCGCAAGAGAGCAAAGAACCCAAAACTTGGCTAAGTGTTGGGATTTTGACCCAATTTTGACCCAAATGGCCTATGTTGACCCAAGTTGGGAACTAATTAACCAAAAGTGACTAGGATGACCACATTGACTAGAGTTGACCAAGTTTGACCGATTGACCGAAACGGCTCGGGTCGATCGAAACTGAGTAGGGATAGTGAGTTTAGAGATTAGGCCACTGCATGAACAGAACTGAGATTGAGTTTAATTGATGTAGATTCGAGAGAGTACTATGGGACTGGGCCAGTTGTCGACGGGACATCGGTGCATAGGACCCAAGGTGAGTAGTTCGATTCAGGTATTTTCTGTGACTTTTATTCCTTGCATAAAACTTTTATGAAATGGCATGGTTTAAATGATTTTACAAGAGTTACATACATCTGATTGGTTTTGAGATTGGTAGATGTACATGAATAGTGAGACTATAGACTCGAGGGCCGAGTGTCAGGGTCGGGGTATTTGATGCGATTGTGATAGACTTAAGGTCTGAGTGCCACTGGTTAGGGCATATGATCAGTGCGCCTAGCTCATGAACTCACTCGAGTCATGGAACTCGAAGACTGAACGAGGGGTTAGGGTATTCTTGGAGTACGCCTAGCTCACGACCCGCTCGAATGGCTAGTACACCTAACTCAAGACTCGCTCAAGCGATGACCATAGGTTGGGTTTGTTAAGTTCACCTAGCCTGGATATGATTTTAATTGGCATGGGTTTGAGATGTTTTTTGAAACTGTTGCACTATTTATAACTGTTTTCATACCAGGCCATTGCATGAATAGAACTGAAATTGAGTTTAATTGATATAGATTCGAGAGAGTACTACAGGACTGGGCCAGTTGTCGATGGGACATCGGTGCGCAAGACCCAAGGTGAGTAGTTCGACTCAAGTGTTTTCTATGACTTTTATTCCTTGCATAAAACTTGTATAAAATGACATGGTTTAAATGGTTTCACAAGATTTACATACATTTGATTGGTTTTGAGATTGGTAGATGTACATGAATAGTGAGACCATAGGCTCGAGGGCTAAGCGTCGGGGTCGGGGTACTTGATGCGATTGTCATAGACTCGAGGTTGGAACGCTAGGGGTTGGGGCATATGATTAGTGCGCCTAGCTCACGAACCCGCTTGAGTCATGGCACTCGAGGACCGAGTGAGGGGTTAGGGTATTCGCGGAGTACGCTTAGCTCACGACCTACTCGAGTGGCCAGTATGCCTGACTCAAGACCCGCTCGAGCGATGACCAAAGGTTGGGTTTGTTAAGTTAACTTAGCCTTGATATGATTTTAACTGGTATGGGTTTGAGATATTTTCTGAAACTGTTGCACTATTTATAACTGTTTTTATACTATGCCATACTTTTGAATGCCATATCATTTTTATTGCTCATGTACACATGCATTATTTTGGAGTATTGGTTATAGTTGATATGCTGATCTTTCTACTCACTGAGCCACGTGGATTTTAGGCTCACTACTCTATCACTATCTTAGGTTCTTCAGTGGCTGATAAAGGAAAAGGCGTGGTGATCGCTTGACTCCCTGATGATTTTTATCCCCTTTCTTTTGGTCTTTTGAATTAGAGGTTGGTCATTCCTTGTTTGTGTATAAGTGGTCATTTATGTATTTTGGACAAGACTAATATGTAATGAAATGTTTTCGCTTGTATGTTGCTTACTTTTGCTTTTAAGTGTTTCAATTGTTTTGATATCGTCTATTGTTTGAGATTGGAAAGGGCTTAACAATGGTTGGGTGAACTTGATGTGGTGAGCGAGTACGTCGAGCCACTGTGTCGGTTGGGCCACCCTTGGCTTAGAGAAGGGGTCTCAACAGTAATGAAATGTTTCTCTTCATATGTTACTTACTTTTGCTTTTAAGTGTTCTAATTATTCTGATTTCGTCTGTTGTATGAGATTCGAAAATGGTTTAACAGTGGTTGGGCAAACTAACATGGTGAGTGAGTTCGTCGGGCCATTGTGTCGATCAAGTCACCCTTGACTCAGAGAAAGGGTCTCGACAAGCTCAATCCCAATAGGTTCTTCTGCCCCAAGAATTTGATTTGGCTTACCATCTTTCAAGGATCATATGAAGTCATCTCGTGATGCACGTCCACTTTCTAAGTCTTTTCCCAATGAACAACGCTTGTCAATTTCACAAGCTCCTTAGATTATTGACATTGTTAACTATCTTGTCACGCATCTATTACTTGGTCACTGAACCCAATAAGATAAGAAATTATTTTTCTTTAGAGTTAAGGATTACTTCTAGGATGACCCATATTTATTCAAGTATTATCCCAATCAAGTGATTAGGAGATGCATTCTAGATCAAGAGATCCTAGGTGTTCTATCATTTTGCCATAATCAATCTTGTGGAAGGCATTTTAATGCTAAGAAAATAGCTGCAAAAATATTACAATTAGGTTTTTATTGGCCCTCCATATACAAGAATTCTCATGCTTATTGCATAGCTTGCCAAATATGTTAGAAATCATGAAGCATAGGGCATAAAAACATAATGCCTTTAAAAATCATTTTGGTAGTTAAGTTGTTTGATGTTTGGGGGATAAACTTTATGGGTCCTTTTTCCATGTCTTTTGGAAATTTCCACATCCTCGTAGTTGTTGATTGTGTCCAAATGCATGTAATCTATTGCATGCAAAACAAATAATCACAAGGTGGTGGTTCAATTCATTAGACCACATATCTACACGGTTTGGCACACCACATGCAATTATTAGTGATGGAGGTACACGCTTTTATAATAAGGTGTTCGAGCACATAATGAAAAAACACAATATATCCCATAAAGTTGCAACACCATACCATCCTTAAACCAATGGACAAGTGAAAATTGACAATAGGGAGATTAAAATATTTTTAGAAAAGACTTTTAGCTCTAATAGGAAGCTTGGTCTCTATGACTATCCGATGCACTATGGGCTAATAGAATAGCTTATAAGACACTAATAGGTATGTCCCCATATTGGCTTGTGTTTGACAAAGCATGTCATTTTCCTATTGAGTTGGAACATAAAACATTTTGGGCCATCAAAAAACTCAATTTTGATTTAGAAAAAGTTGACTATTGAGTTAGAGAGAGCAAAGAAATGATGCATATGATTATATGCTAAAAAAAATTAGGATGAAGATGGTTTATGATAATCGAAATCTTAGGAAGTCTTTCACTCAAGGGTAGAAAGTTTTACTTAATGATTCTCTTTTGCATTTGTTTCCAGGCAAATAAAAAATCTCATTGGTTAAGTCCTTTCACTATTATGGTTGTTTTTCCACATAGAGCCATTGAAAATTCTGATGAGAATGAGAACAATTTCAAGGTCAATGGACAAAGGTTGAAGCCATACTTGGAGTTATCCAACTTGCACGAGAAGCAAACTTTTTCGCTTCAGAATCTAGTTTACAATTAACCATCTAGCTCATAGTTTTTCTTTTAACATTGAGGAAAATGTATGTTTTTAGTGGGGAAGAATGTCGTGTTATCATTTCTTTTGAGTTACAGTTTGCCTTTAAAAAAAAAGAAAGAAGAACATTTAATAAAAAACTTTTTCTTTCCTTTTTTGATCATTAGGTAACTTTTTTCTTGAAAAAATGAGTATTCACTTGTATAAGATTGTTGAAATAAGTGTGAAAATTGTTTGTTCAATGCAAATGGTGATGAAAGTATTAATTAACCGATTAGGAGTAGTGGATATGAGTCTAGGTCATAGAATTTGTATAAAATAAATACTTAAAAACATCTTATTTTGCACTCACATTTGACCAGGCTTAAGATTAGGTTTTATCTCTTATTCTAATAGACTTCCTCAAGCCAATAGGTGTAAGGTTAAATAATGTCTCTTGAGTTGATTTGTCATCTTCATAAGTACTATACTTTATGTTAAAAAAAGAGAGAAAAAGAAGAGGAAAAAAAGAGTTGAAAAAAAATTTAATAAAAAAGTAAAGTTTGCTTACAAAGATATAAGGGCATCTTGAGTTGGTGTGTAAGATGTATGTTATGGATAATATATTCCGCTAGTAAAGGTTGTGATCAAGACTATGCTATCAATGTGCAAATGTAGTTTGGATTAGACAACAATTTAACTAAATACTCTAGGTGTAAGGAAGCTTACCACACGTCCTTAACGTAATCGTAATGTTTGACCTAAGCCAGGATCCACTTTATACAAAGTTTGATGGCACTTATGTTATAAGGGTTTTATGCCTTGAGACTTGAAAATTTTCAATAGCTGGCTAGATGATTAATATTGAATGACCTATGCCTTGAAGTACAAGTATAATGCTAAATTAACAAGATTGCAAAAGTGAACACTAATTCAATTGGATGACAATTTTTTTATGTTTGTTGTTGGTTTTTATTTTATTTATTTTTTCCAATCTTGTTAAGGAACTAGTAAAATGCTAGTGGGGGAGTGTGATGGAATCACGATTTTGCATTTTTTATCCTACTTTAAAAAAAATTAATTTTATGTTTTAAATAATCAAAATAATCAAAATTTAAAATAAAAAAACACATTTGGTTACATTTAATTTTTTTTACATAGTTATGCTATTTTCATAATAAGGTCATTTAAATTTTTAAGTATGTGAATGTTTCACTTGGTTTTCAAGTATTTTTAAATATTTCTCAAGTTCAAGTGTTAATTGTAAAGATTATATATTTCTAGAATATCTACGCATCATATCTATATATCATGGGCTCGTTACGTAGAATTGAGGTGCCACATCTACCAAAGTTGATGATCAATTTGTATTCGTTAGATAGACTTTGTAGGAGCCACGTGATTGTAATCTTGGAGAAAGATTTGAATGAGTATATATCCATCCATTTATGGAAGATGAAGATGTCATGTGCCAAAAGAGAAAGATCCAAGCAATTTCATACATAACCATGATCTTCTTCTTATTCTCTTGATTGAAGATCTACGTAATTAAGAAATTGGCCATTTTTAGGATATTTTTATAGAATGATTGATGGATGTTTTTGTTTTTTTTTTAAATTAGGAGTTTGACTTCTCAATGAAGGGGGATAGAATTCAAGAGAAATTTTATCCCCTTATCTCTTTGAGTTCTCAATTTTACTTTTTAGTCTTCGTTTTGCTTTGCTTAAGAAGTTTGGAGCTTGGACTGATTAAGGAGGTCTTGTATTATTTAAGGCTAAGGTAGGTGACAATACTTTAGGCCTTGAATCCTTGAGTTTTTTTTTAAAATAAAGATTATTAGTTTCCTTTACTTTGTTTTCTAGTTTTCTTCTTTTCTTTTATTCCTTTAGTTCAAATATAATTAGTTGCGCTTTTTTATTTTCATCAGTGAGTTACATTTATTTTTATTATTATTATTATAACTATGAATATATAGTTTTTAAAGTTTTTTCAATATTTTTCCTCACCAAATGATTTTAGTATTTAAGATTTTCTTTATTCTTTTTAGGTTCAATGTTTTTAGCTAATTAATTTCTTAGATTTCATCTCTTTATTTTGAGAGTTAAATACTATATATATATATATATATATATATATATATATATATATATATTAGCCATAACCGTTGGTTATTAGGATACACCTTTTATTTGCTTTCACTTAAAAAGTGCATAAATAATTAAATCTATTTTCTTAAAAAGAAGTTTTTTTTAAAATCTTGGTGGATGAACCTTGTTTTTTGCTAAAGCTTACCTTGTGCACTTGATAAGTAATTTTGTTGATCTATTCAACAGATTACATTAGTGTGTTGAAAGATTTTTGATTCGTAGACAATTTATAAGGTAGCCATGCATCTTGGGCAATCATATAATTGTTGCAATTCCTTTTTGTTATGTAACATGGGTAGCACCTTGAACTGAGTAACTAGCACGTTGAGTAGGAGGATGATTTTGTGGTACGAATGAAGATTGATGTTCCAGTTTTGATTCCATTATAGACTAGTATATTGGTGATCCTTACTTGTTTGGGATCTTACAAGATATATAAGATGGACAATGAACTAGTTTTATTTTGTAGTATGGTTCCAGTCTAAAAGGACCCAATTGTGTATTCTAATGATAATTTTCTTTCAAAGATTATCTAGGAGTTGCATGGTGAAGGCCAAGTGAAATGTGGTTACACTTTCTTATTGATTGTTTCCTCTTCCTACTTTTGGCTAGTTATGTATAAGGAAATGGTTTGATTTGTAGAATAATATTATATTTGCCAGGTGTCCAAGGACAAAACTACTAATGATAGGTAACTTATCCTTTGCCCCTTCCTACTTAATGATGGACTAATATCATCATGGATTTTGAGCTAGCTTGCTTTTCTAAGGATGCAACAACATATTAGATTCCATTGTCATAGTTGTTAGTGTGGTAGCTTAGCCGCTATTAATGTGGAAACCTCATTTTCTCAATTATCTATTGTCTTCATGGATTCCTTGCTCCAATTGTCTCAAATTTTAATGAACATTTCATGGGCCATTTCCATTAAATTCTTGGCATTTGAGGGATATAAAACTTGATTTTAGTGTTTATCATCTAATGGCTATAGATCATTTTGATGTCACTAATCATTCCTTCAGCCTGCCTACTTTACTTGGTATTTGTGTGAAGTAATAAAATCAAGAGTTTTTTAGGTTGCTCGTAATCATCCTCAACATCATACTTTGGATTGAGTCCTCATGATCAAGTTGTTTATATTATGATGCGTAAATGTCTCCTTGATCTTGTCCTACTTTTGGGATAGTTGTGTATGTTTGATCTTTTTAGGTTGCTCGTAATCATACTCAAAATCATACTTTGGATTGAGTCTTCATGATCAAGTTGTTTATAGTATGATGCCTAAATGTCACCTTGATCTTGTCCTACTCTTGAGATAGTTGTGTATACATGGTAAGGTTGAAGATTTCATTCAACAACTTCAAGAGATCTATTATGCTACTACATATGATCATTTGGTAGAGGCTACATAAAAGTATAAAACAATTGCAAACTGGAAGTTCTTGAGAAGAACAGTCCAAATGGTTATAGGTTGAAGCCATAAGATGGTCACATATAGACCTTGATGTTTTGATCATCAAACGCCTAGTTCTTTATTTTGGACATTCTACTGATTATGAGCCACCTTAAGGCTCTATTTTAATTTCTGTTATGCCTAGGATAATGATGCAATCTTGCAAGAGTTATAATAATGCATAGGTTTAAACATTACAAGAAGGAGAGGATGTAGTGCAAAAGGATGTAGGTAGAAATTTGCTAAAAGATTACTTGTCAGGTTTTGTTGAATTTGATGAATGACAATTATTTTCAAAGAAAAACAATGTAACTCACATGGTTAGTGTCACAATAATTCTACTTATTTTTTTGGGCAACTTCCCTTGTTTAAACACTCAAATCCATCCATTTTACTATTTTGGGAAAGTTTTTATTGAGTACAATCGATTATAGGAGATTCTCATTTTGTTTCTATTTTTTGTGCAATATACACATTGAATATATATATTTTTTTTAACGATAGTTGGTAGATTATGCTATTATTAATATTTGAGTTGAGTTAAGTTTTAAATTGTTTACTATTAAAAAGGTAATAGATGTATTATAGAAACATAATGAACAGTATTGATCTCTAAAGGAATTTGTGAATTCATTCTTTTAACTCTTATTTTTTGATATTTTGAAACTCAACAAATAAAAGGGAAGGGTGAATTGTTTTTCATATTATGCTTCCTTAAAAAAATTTCCACGTGAAAAATATAACAACCACGGAATTATGATCGCAGAGAAAAAGAATTATAACAGTAAATTTATCTTTTCAGTTACTTATTCTTTGCCTTCAACCAGTACAAAGGAGGTTTTCTCATCACCCGATTATGAGATAATTTAGAACACTTTTTAAAGCTAGGGAGTGAAAAGTTTTTTGGGTTTTTTTATTATATTTTAGTTTTTTTCGCGCTTTAATTCTTATAGAAAATATAGAGGTTGGTCTTAAGGTAAAGGTAGAGATTAATAACATTGAGTATACAAACAATCCCTTACTATATTAATAGATATGGGAAGAAGAAACTAGTAGTTTCTACCTGACTGTAAGGCATTGTTGGTAGATAGGGTGGAATGTCAGCAATTGCAGCAAGGTACATGAGATTTCTTTGAAGCTTTGCTTGGTTTCTGTCATAAATAAAACAATGTCATTGAATTAAAACAACTAAAATAGTAATTGAACTGATTTTTTTTTTGGGAGTAACATATATGATGGCTTTTATTTTTGTAAATTTTGAAGAAAATAAGCTCTAGAAAAATGCATTAATTTATGATAGAAGTAAGAAAATAGAGAAAAGATAATTATTAACTTTGATTCATACAATTATAACTACACTATACTAAACTCAAACATGGTAACAAGTGCTTGATGAGAAAAAAAGAAATTTTCTATTAAGGCATTCAAAAATAAAGAAAATTAATATTCAAGTAGCATTATATTGCGCTCAATAGTTTCAAACATGGAAGAAGAAAGAAGTTAGTATAATGTGCATTGCTATTCCCACGAAAATTATAGGTCTCTTGTTTTTGTGATATGTTGAATCAGTCCAATCCAATGAGAGAAATGCAAACCACATAATTATAAGTAATATTTATCGATTAAATCAAACTGTAAACAAAATTATGGTGAAATGAACAAAGGAATTGAATCAAGTGAATCGTGTTTACCAATGTCATCTAAATTGCTTTCTTACCTATGTAATATATAGTATAGATATAATAACTAGCTGTTAAGGGCATCTTACAAACAATGGCTAAAAAGTAAAAGAAACCTTAATTTGAGCTGGGTAATGGCTCTATAGAGGGAGAGAGAGATACTAAAAAAAATTAATTTCTTTTCTTCCTTCACTCACTCTTCAATGTAGTATTTATACTACTAGAACCCTAACCTTAACAAGATGTCTTGTATTTGTGACACTTGTCATCAATCTAAGCAAATGGCTAATAGATATACAACCCTAATCTCTTAAACAAAATCTTTAAAGCAATTGGGTGTCTTTCTTCTATGACTGGGCCTTTCTTTAGCATGGGTTGTCACTTAGGCCAGGTTGGTCTCACGCATATGGTGCTTTCATGTCCCACCTTTGTAGTCTTAGGCTCATGAAGCCCGGTGTTTTTAACTAGCTTGGTCGCAACTTCACTCTTTTACACACACACACACACACACAAATTCCTCATAAGGGATTCATGGCTACCTAGAACATGACTTGGTATGCAATTCTTTCTTGAGATCTCATAGAATGCATAAGCTAAGATCATCAAAAGCATAAGGATTCCAACTTAAAAAGAAGAAATGCATGGATATGTAAATTTGTATCCCCTTGCTTGATATCACAACTTATTAATTCCAACTTACTGTCTTCTAAACCACATCATTTAACACCCTTACTTAGAGATTCAATCATCTTAGTTCAATGATCCATTATGGATCATGGAGCAAAAGAAAAAAAGGGAAAAAAGGAAAAAGAGAGAGAGAGAGAGAGAGAGAGAGAGAGAGAGAGAGAGAGAGAGAGTGGATTGATACCACTCCTACTTAAAAATAACTCTCATAGTATCTCAGCCACTTCCACTCTATCTCTACCACTTTATGATTACTATTATTACTTTTCATAACTTCTCATAATTATCTCAACTACTTTCCAATTTGAGAAGAAGATTGTAAGATTTTTTTTTAAAAATAAATAAAGGGGACTATGGGAGTTGAAAGCATCAAAAGAAGAAAAAAAAATCTGATGAATTATACAAAAAATTAGAGGGATAACCTAAAGACCTATAAGAGAACTTATAATATTGAGGTACTCCCTTGAAACTGAAAAATCTTGTAAAAATGTTTTCTCCATATTGGTTTTTTTAAGCTCTACAAAAGTTGCAAATGTTTCTCAATTTTGAGTTACCACATTAAAAAAAATAATGTCTCTTATTCTTTTAGTTTTCTACTCAATTCAATTTTTGTTGCATTATTATTTTCCATTATTATCATTATCTCCTAAAGTTGGGATCAAGTATTTTGGTATTAGAGCTTTGTTTGAGCTATATTATTATTATTATTATTATTATTATTATTATTATTATTATTATTATTATTATTATTACTATTATTATTATTATTATTATTATTATTATTATTATTATTATTATTATTGGTTTGAGTTTTGTGGATATAAGAGCTCCAATTTAATGGAGAAGAAACTATTTCAATTGATC
>JAJIYU010000360.1:0-54077 GCA_030144865.1 Tinospora cordifolia
TTTTTATTTTTTATTTTTTATTTTTTTACCTCAATTTTCTCTCCGACAATCCATACAAGAAGACACTGCCTGGCCACTCTTGGAGGTGATGCATAATACAATATTCTCATATGAATACCCAAAAAAAGAAAAAAAAGAAATGCTTTTGCAAACTGTTGTATTCCTTAAAAGTGGAACACAGTTAATGAAAGACTTGAGGAGATGCATAAAACTCGCTCTCATTGAACACCGGTCTCAAATCTTCTTGGCACATGAAATCTAAAGGGTAGGATACAAGATGCCCCCTCAAAGACACTAATCTCTCCAATGGGTCCGTGGCTCTGATATCTCCATTTTGATATGATTCTAACTTCTCCGGAGCTATCCCTAAATCAATGGTAGTATGACCAAGTTTCTCCTTCCAGTATGCCATGCTTTGTCTGATTGCTGATCTGCATGTAATGATGAAAATACAGTGGCTTAGCCACAAAGCCTAAATAAAGGAATAAAGAAGGCATGAAGGCGTAATAGCATAAATGAACCATACCTGGAGTGTATGAGGTCATTTGGAATGCATGCAAAGACGTCTTGGTAGATCATGGTATTTGTCTAAACAACATTAGAAATACAAATTAGCTAGGAATGAAACATTATACAAAGAAAGGAAAGGGGGCAGAAATCGTAAACACGAAAACAAATACAACCCCATTAGAGAATATAATAGCAAATACATTGGTCATTTAAAGGATAGGCATCACTCTTTCGGCAGAGATCCAATTACTATCTTGGTTACAGTCTTTTCTTTTATATACACATTGAGCAGAAACAAGTGAATTGTGTCAATACATGTCAGATAAGAAAATTAAACAAAAATCACCAGAGGAACCACAATATGAAACCAAAATGAACTCACTACCAAGATTTTAATGATTCACTCTAACGATGATCTATTTATATAGATTGATTTGGAATCATATTTAAAGGTTTGCACGAGATAGGGCTCAAGTTCTAATGGTGGCTATCCAGATAAGGAGCAAATAACCAATTGAAGGATCAAGGATCACTGGGGGATTTCCCCCAACCAAACCTACAAAGTCAGCCAGGTTTCACATCATTAGGCATGGCATGGCGTTTCTTTACACCTCATAAGCCTTTTCTCAAGCTACATGGAGTCAGCTAAATGAATCAGCTTCCTCCACTCTACTGTATCCAGGGCAAAGTTGATATTCAGAATACAAATATTTATGTCTTTTTCAATTATATCTATCCATCGTATTTCAAGTCCATCTCTACCTCAATATCATTAAGACCATTCTTCCTAACTTCTACATCTAAAAATCTTTTTCGTATATATAAAAAACCTTAATTGATTTTTTTTTTAATTTATCTTCAAATGCGGCTACTGCAACCAAGAATAGTAATGAATTTAATTACTGTGTTTGCTCGCCATTAGCTTCTAGTGTCCATTTTCAGTTCAGTATCCTCACTTAAACCAAAAAAGTTTGTCATTCATGGCACAACTCAAAATGCACTTTAAGATGTTCATAGACACAAATCAAACTCCTATTGGTTCGTAAAACTGAGGTTTTAATGATCTTCCATCATAAAAACTCAAGAGTATGTCAAGCTATTAAAAACTAAATATATCACCGATAAACCTTCATCTCAATTCTACATTTACACATTCACCTTTGCAGTTGCCATCCATATGTCTTTGTATGTTGCTTCAGCCACTGGATCAGAAATTAGTTTGACCTGAAAGAATTGAAAGCACACCCAAAAAACAAATCATATAAGCTTTTCAAATGCACCTAAGGGTTCTTCCAATAAAAAGTCCCAAAGATATCTTTCTATCGTAAAAGCATAGCTGGAAAAGGCACAATCATGACGGCCAGCAAAGTGGATGATCATCTTGCAGGTCACAAATTCATCAAAGAAGCAAGACCTTTGAGTTGATGAAAAGTCGTGTGAAGCATTTTCCTGTGAGGATTTTCCTGATGGAAAATGCTTCACAGGACAGCCATTTAAAAAAAAAAAAAAAAAAGTTTGGCCAATGTCTCTTTCAAATAAGGGAATACCGAAAATAAATAAAAGTGTGGTAATATTCAATTTCTTTATATACACCAACCTCTCCAGCACGAAGACCAAGGTGTTCAGACCATAAAGAAACGCGAAGGCTAAATGCAAACTTTCCAGCCTTCCAAGGCTTCCCATGCATGGTCGAGTCAACAAATTCTTTATCCTCGATAAGCACCCCAATCTGAACAAGAAACAACAAAGATGGGCCATGTGAAATTTAAATAGAAGAGAGGGAGGAACAGAAAAAGGAAATCATTTGCTTCATACTTATAGGCACCTGTTAAGAGAAAAAAGGTGGATGAAAAAAACTTTAAAAAGGGGTATACCAAAAATAAAATTTGTCAGGACACTTGCTATATGCATAAAGAGAAACCATTAAGAAGGCAACAACTTCAACTGATTGGAGGGACAGAAATGACCATCATACAGAGCTTTCCTTTCTCCATGAATTCATGAACATTTTATTATGTTTAGTTGAATGTGCTAGAAGTACACTTTTGATGTGTAACATACCAGTGCACATGCATATAGTTTGAACTGTTTATTAACTGAAAAAATTTAATTGTTCTTGTAGAAACCTTTTGTTTGAGAATTAATAAGATAATCATTAATAAGAAAATGATTCACCAAAGGAGCACTCAAATGATAGCAGATGAGTACTAAAAGCACTCATCAATGTCTCTTTATTGTTACCAAAGGAAGACCAAGCTGGAAATTTATGTATGATGCAACGCTTTGACAAGGAGACCCTTCATCTTCATTCCTCTTCACCATTGTGGTAAATGGATTGAGTCACCTTATGTCAGAGGCAAGAGATTGCTCACTCGTCTGGTGGTTCATAGTGGGTGAGGACAAGGTGGAGTTCTCTTGGAAGGGGATAAGGAGAACATTCTCAGGGCCATTTCTTTGTTGAAGGGTTTTGTCAGCTATCTGGAATCAATGTTAATTTCAAAATCAGCTTGCAAGGACAAATATGGAGCATGACAGTCGCGATTTTGGTTAATGAAGTAGGTTGTTCAGTGGGATTGTGGTCCATAAAGTACCTCAGCCTCCCTTCGGAGAAAATTAATGTGCCGTTAAATTTTTGGGCTCCAAAGGTGGCAAAAATATCAAATACAGCTCAAGGGTGGAGAAAGGCATTTTTATCAAAAGGAGGTTGCCTAGCTTTTATTAGATCAGTGTTTTCTTCCTTGCATATTTCCAATCTATATTTAAAAGTCCTGTACCAATAGCACAGAGAACAGAAAAGGTGTTGAGGAATTTTCTATAGGCTGGTAAAAAGGTGAAGAATATCTCATATCTAATAAAATGGAGGTGGTAGGCGCCCAGTGGAGATGGGGACTTTCATGATAGGCAACATTGCATTGAGAAATGTCACACTATGTGGCAAATGGATATGGAGAAATTTCATGAAGCCTAATTCACTATGGGTGAAGGCGATCACAGGAGACATGGGCAACTTGCAGTAGGGGGAGAAGGAAGGAGATGTGCTTCAACCAGAACCCGTGAAAGTTTATTTCTTCATTGGTACCACAGTTTCTTCTATATATCAAAAATTCGAGTGGGTGAGCTGAAGCAGCTACTTTCGAAGTAATAGAAAGAAAAGCAACAACTGGAGGGGAAGCACCAGAGTCGAAAAGAGGATTCTTCACTTCTTTCTCTCATTCAAAACCGTGCATGAGACTTTTATCTCACACGGCTCCCAAGTGATAAAAGAAAAACTTATCTTCTTTCTTTTTTCATTACCCTCCTATTGTCAAGAGATGAGTTAGCACTGAACAGAGTTTTAGATTTTGGGAAGATAGGAAGTGGAAAATTCAAAGCTGGCAGAATGTTTCCCTGACATCTACCAACCTTTCTGCCAACCATAATTAGCCAATTAGATATGTCATAGACCTATTACTAAATAATCAACGAAAATATGTCATTCATAACCCTATCACTTAACAATCAACAAAAAATTTATCTTGGAATCTAAACCTATGTAGCACACCAACTAATTGTGAAACCGATGAAAATGCTATACTTCTTATTAGGTTTGAGTCACATAACCCTTACCCATGAACCTAATAGAATCCTTTGGCCCATCGATCTGTCAAAGAAATTCGCCTGTATATCATATTTAGCCCATTTTTTTATTTCAAATCCAACCAAGTCATTCCTCATGGCATCTCGTATTTGAAATGCAAAAGTTCCACCTGAAATTAGACTTTGGCCAACAAACGAGTACATACAGTGGATATTCTGCAACATCGATTCCCTCAAATGCATCTTTTCCCAATTACATGCATATTATGATGCCAAAATGAGGAATCCTTGCAGCATCTTTTCTTCCAATGCATCTAAACAAAATGGATATGGCAAGAATGGAAGTGTTTCTCAGGCAGAAGATTTATTCTGTCATCACAGGTTAAAAAGGGTTTATCACTTAACCACATCCTATCCTTGTCAAATGAGGAAAGAGGCTTATAGCACATAGCCTCGTCGCTACCCTATGGGTGATATGGAAGGAAAGGAATAGTATAACTTTTAGAGAATACTCAAAATCCAAAGGTCACATATGGGAAGAAGTGAAACTTACTCTACATATTTTTTGCATCTCCACTGGCAAAAGGATTCTCAGTTTCGGAGTGGATGTTCCATTGGAGTTCATGCATGAGAGTGAATGTAGAATAGATGTTAAGAAATATTTTCTTTTTGGCATTTTGGACATTATCCAGTCACAGCTTCTGGGTAAATTTTACTATATAAGCTCATGACTATTAATAGATACATTTTTGCTTTCTCTTTCTCTCAAAAAAAAAAAAAAAAGAAAAGAAAAAGAAAAAAGCCCAAATGATGAGCAAAAACATAAGACAAAGCAAGATTAGAACAAAACAAAGCTCAAAAACGATTGACAACAAACATAAAACCCCACCTCCGATCAAAGAGGGTTTTAGGGGGAGACCAAGTAGGCTAAGAGTTCTTTGTTAAAAAACCCTACCCTTAACTAGGAGCAAGGAGCAAGGGGCAAGCATGGACTCCCTAAATGAGGAGTCCATGCCAAACCTGATTTGGGGTGGGGGGCTGGTGGTGGTTGGTGCCCCCCAAGGGCTCCTGTTACCCCTAGTCATGTGCTATCCTACATTAGGGTTTCAGTCGAGGGCATTCTTCCAGCTCTAGTTCACCTCCGCAGCAAGTTCCCAAGCCCTTCCCGTACAAGAGCAAGGAGGTGGATTTAGAGTCATAAAACCACCTCTGATCAAAGAGGATTTAGGGGGGAGAGCTTTCCCTAAATACTCCGAGAGTTCTTTGTTGAAAAAACCTTAGCTAGGAGCAAGGGTTCAACATGGCCTCCTGCTCCCAAGTCCCAATTTCTACATGAGGCATTGAAGAAGAAATCGCCATTAATTTTATAAGCCATCAATGAGGTGCTTGCAAGAACCAGCACATCATTCCAAACCCCCCAGTGTCTCAATTTGTTATAAAGAATATGACAATTGAGCTCAATCACCAGTAAGTAGGAATATCATTCTTGTTTTTAAAGAAAAGATACAAATGTAATTCCAACCAGGGTACAAGGGGAATAATATCTTTATCATCTAAAATAGTGAATACCAATACAAAATGTTTAGAAGTTAGGAACAAGAACAGTAAATTTAAAAAAATATATATAATAAGACAACGAGAGAAAGGAGAGAGACCAAGAAAATAGGAGACGTAGAAACTTGTGGAATTGAAGAAAGTTATGAACAGGTAAGAGATTAACAAGGGTCATGATGGTTGCTCTTAAGTATTTGCATCATATGTGTTACGCGTTAACTTCAAATGAAAAAGAAATAAAAATCCTATTTCTGAGGTCAGGTCTTCTATCTTCATATTCTAATTCACCTTAATGTTTCAGCAATGGTATCAAATAGCATTTGAAGAAAATCTTATCATTTAATTTAAGTATTTAGAATGTTACTGGTTAAGTAGAGGAATTTCTTAGCTTAACATGACAATCAGCCTTGTCTACATCATGGGGATTCCAGAAAGTCCAAAAATAATCATTTTGCTTTCATCCATAAGGCATCTGGAAATGTGGCCTTCCTGGCGGCTTTGGTACCAACTACCATCATTAAAAATTGGCCAAGGTCAGAGGAGGCAAGTATGAGCCATTTGGACATGATGTAAATCTATTACTCAAATCTAAAGAAACAAAATTAATCAAACATGTGAAAGATTAACTTCCTTGAAGAGAGAATTCTCTACATCAATGAATTTGCTTTCCTAATAGCCATTATGATTTTGGGTTATTTAACAATAATAAAAGTTAATATGTTAAAATAGATGGGGGAGTTCTTCAGTAGTTTAGAATCCCAACGACCACAGTTTAATTTTCCTCAGTCATCATGGTCATTGGACAACATTTTTTTTTTTCATCTACATTGCTTATGGATAGTAGCCAACAAACAAACAATCGTTGTTGAGATGAGTTAAGCACTGGATAGAATTTCCTATTTCTTTAAACTCATTTGCTCATTTTCTAATTAATGTCATGACAGAGGGACAAGATCAAATTCTGTAAGGAGTGATCAATGACATGCAAAGTCATAAATAAGTTCAGTGACCTAGATGACTGGAATAGAGCAAGGTTACAGATAAGATGAAGCAGAAAATAACTTTGGATTTGCCTTGATTACCCAAGGACACAAATAGGATCCAAAAAAAGCCACAAGTTAAGACCAAATCATACCTCTGAGTCTCTTGATCCAAGCAAACTCCGATCATTTATATTTGCTGATCCAACTAATGCCAAACGATCATCAACAATCATAAGTTTGCTATGCACATAGATCTGTGAGAAACAATGAGATAAGGACTTCCATTTTGCGACAACATAGATGCATACTAATCCTTGATTAAGCATCACTCTTGTGAAAAACAAAACTATATGAATAAGTAAATTGTGATACAATCTACATTGCTGGAGTGAATATCTTAACTAAAATGCAATCTTGATCCACATATGCCACACAAAACTTAGCCCTTGTTCAAAAATGATAAAGATCAGTTACAGATAAACGGACAGAGATACAAGCCAGAGCTTGCTCATTGCATCCCTTGTAAATGTATACATAAAGACAAAGTGCTTCACCTGACTAGTGGCAACAAGACCGCCTTCAGAAAGTTGACCATAAGACCGAAGACCATAGAAAGAGATGTATTCATGTGCTCTAAGACCAACCAACTGATAAAGATTGTGCAATATTGAATGTTGTCCTCTACAAATGGTTCGATACTGCCAATGCATAATGGCTCTTATAGATGCTGCACCGCCATCATCTAGACCCCCCTGTTCAATAGAATTTCAATTTTTTTTAAAAAAAAAATGCTTTTATTACCATCATAACCCCATCATACTTAACTACCTGAATGTAGATGAACCAATCCAGCTCCTTTAACATTTTACAACAAATATACAATAACCAAACTTTGACAGATCCATGTTACCACAAGGAAATAAATCAACAATTTTGAGGTTCACAAGATGAAGAGAGCATGAGCATCTAGGCCCATAGTCATCCTGTAGCACACGAGTATGTGGGCCATCAGCATTCATTATGATGGCCACAGTCATATCCATGTGTCACTTTAAGCAATTAAATGGGAAATTAAATGGATATAGGGAGTAGTACCTGGAAGCCAGGCAAGAGTGGTATGACAACAATAACCTTGAAAGCCTTTTGTTCTTTGTATGCTCGCATAATACGGCTAAACAGTGCCTCTAGAACGCGATTGCGGATTATCTCATCTCCTGAAAGACCTGAAATAAAAAATTGGTTCTGGGAACATGGGACCCATAACAAATCAACTGGTTAGTCCTCTAGTCGAAAAATAAAAGGTCGACTGGCATCATTTACACAACTTTAAAATAAAAAGAAAAAGGCCAAACAACAGACAAATACATTGATTTGACCTGGAGAAAATAAGTAAACATTGTAATGACAAATTTCATGGCACGGTAGTTTCACAATAAACACACACACTCACCAAAAGAAAACTCATTTTGAGAAACACACTATTTTCACATTCCTTTTTTTTTTTTAATTATAGCAAGAAACACACTAGTTTCACAACTTAAAAAAACAAAAAGCAAAACAAAAACTGAAGCATGTAACAAAGCTCTATTCTTTTTTTTCTTTCTGAGAGAGAGAGAGAAGAAGAAGAAGAAGAAGAAGAAGCAAAAGAAGAAATAAAGAATTATATTACAACAAAGAAAGAAAACACCAATACATCACCATAACAGCAAAACAAGCCAAAGATCCCCAAAGAAGCCAAAAAACCCCTAACAGCAGCAGGAATTACAACCAACCAATCCAAAATGGAAAAATTCTTTGAAATATTGGCCACATGAGTCGAAGATGAAGCCACCAAGCAAATCTCCTCCCATAATGACATCTTGTCCTTATAAACATTGTGAAACCTTCTATTATTCCTTTCCCTCCAAGAAATCAAGGATTCGTAAAATCATCCATAAAAATCATCCTTACAATCACTAGAAACCACCCGTTCCATAGAAGAATTAAAAGAGTCCTCAATAGATGATGGGATAGAAATTCTTCCACCTGTGAAGCTTGACCACTAATTCCACAAAATATGCATGATCACATAAATACAAACAAGTAACCAATAGATTCTTTATCACTTCAGCATAGAGTACAACATTGAGATGACACATATATGTGCAGGTATTCTTTTCAGTAACAAATCCAAGGTAATAAGATTTCTATGGACCAAAATCGAAAGAACAAACCTTAACTTTAGAAGGTAAATGTGACTGTCATAAGTAGGATAAAGAGTGAGAATGATTTTAAGGGTCATGTGGTTGAAGAGAGGATTTCGAGGACTTACATGGAAGATTTTTCCAAGTAACATATGGTCTAGTCCGGAAGAAAGAGTAATTTTTGTTATGGATGAAGAAGGTTTGCTATTTCACCTTGCTCCCTATTTGTTAAAGCTTTAGTACAATGATAACATGATGATGCATTAGAGAAGAATCTTGGTCCTGACCGATAAAGGCCGATATAGGATGATCATGTAAGAAGGATAGTCTGTACAAACTCGGAACAGAAGAAGCTAATGAACGAAGGCCTACCCAACAGTCTTCCTGAATTGGAACTGAGCCCCATTTCCAACCACATACCCAATATGAGGAATTAACACCAAAACCAGAGAGGCAATGAACCTCCAAGGCCATTTACAAGAAAACGTACCAGCTCATGGACACCCCTCCTCCTCAACACCTGCCAAAGACCATTTAACATATCTACTGAAAACTAGTTTCACCCACAAAGAATCACCTACTTTAAGAAATCCCCACAAACAATTCCCACATAAGTTAAGACAATATTCCTCCCTGCTACATTCCCCATATCAAATCCCCCACTTTCCACTATCTTCTTCTGGTTTTCATTCAAATAAAGATTGTCAGTTAAGACCTCCCACTTATGTAATCTAAAAATGAAACCTCTATTCTAATTAGAGGCTTATGAAGTCCCTTGCGTGGTGTGCTCTGCAATCAAAACTTGTGAAGTGAAAATCCTATAGGAAAAAGTCAAAAAATATTTGAGAAAATGAAAAAGAAAACTATAACATACACCTCGTAATCAATCCAAAATCTCTTGAGCATTCAAAAAACCTCAACCTCCAGTCTTACTTTTTGTGATATGAAACTAAAATCAACTTGAACAGAAAGTACAAACCTGACTACACAAGAAGTTTGTGAAGGAGATCTCATCATCATTGATATCAACCTCCCATATTTCAACCCAAATTGAATGACTTGAAGTTGTGAGAGAGAGAGAGAGAGAGAGCACATGTGTGTGCGTGCGCACGTGCTTGTGTCTAGTCCTAGGTACATACGAACTGTACTAGGTACTAGCTGTTTCATAGTGAAGTTCTTTACTGAGGTTCTGTTTGATACTATTTTCCATCTTGGAAATGAATACAGAAAATATTGTGAAAGAATTTAAGCCAATAAAACTAAAGAGTTTTCAACAAGATGTCTTTACATAAACCAACTGCTCTATAAAAAGGAAGATGAGGATGGTTTTTATCAAATTCATTGATTGCATCATAAAAACTAACAAAATGAAAGCAATTCTCCACATGCTTACTTGCTTATTACCTCAATATAAATAAAGTGTTCTGCCCTCTCAATAAGAGAACAATACGCATTGTGAATGCTCTCTTCAGTTTGGCCTGTTCCAGCAGACCACTGACCAACACTTCTAATGACCTGCATGCAAAGGTTACAACAGATTTTAATTGATGCAATAAAAATTAGAAACCCAAAAAACAAAAAAAAAACAAAAAAAAACAAAATTGTACCAATAAGGACAGCAACAAAAGGTAAACAGATAAACGCTTAATGACCACACAGACAATATCAACTCAAGCAACTCTCAAACTGAATTCAACAATGCCTAGCACACTGGCAAAAATGTTAGGTCATTCTGGCTTCCGCAATGAAGAGTTGGTTCAAAATCAATAGCTTCCATATCTTGATCATAAATTCATATAGTAGACCACTAGGCCATACCTCACCTTTTAGCAAGACGGTCTTCATTTGTGCCTCTACTGAGTTTGCTCAAAATATTATTCTAGACGGTATTATACCATCACTTGCCAAATTAGTGGTCAACAAACTATCTTTAGGATACTCCAGGTAGATATGAGTCGATCAGAGAATATGGATGCCCACCTAACATCCACGAAATTCTTTCCCAAAGAGCTATTTCCATGTCTTTTGAGCCAATCTTTTTCCATCAATATCCCACAGATATTTGTTAACTTTATTGTTAGTCAACAATGGTAAAAGAACTATTTTCGCCATTGGTGAGAGACAGCATTTCAAAATAATCTAGCAGTAAACATTCCTAAAGTTCAAAATTTTTTGCATTGCACTTTAACTAAATAATTGAAACACTAGTATACCACATCTGCCCTTTTTATTACTTAGCCAATCCAGTAGAGAAACTTGACATAAATGCAGTTCAATTATTTGCCCATTGAGGCCCGGCAGTTAAAACCAACCAGATGTTGTAAAGATTTGGGTGAAAGATATAATGACATAATGGTCCATTCATATTATTACACAGGACAATACCAGCGGCATCCAATTGCCAGCCTCAAATGTTTGTAACAGCTCCTTTCTTGTCCAAGTAGCAACTATTACAATGCAATATCACTTTGTAAGCATGTTTCATTACAGAAAAAGAGTATTTTTTTCAAATTAAATTATATGTCAATAGTTTTATTGTTGTCTTGAAAGCACTAGTGTTTCTTGCTTTATTCCGATGCTTTGTGTTAAAATTTCTTCATTTGAACACCACAACGGTGCAACCCATAGAGACATTCAGTTTCAAGTTTAAATTCCAATTCCAGACTTTAAGAAGTTTTTTTTAAACCATTTCTTGTAGTTACCAGGGCCTATATGGTAGTTACCAGGGCCTATAATTCAAATTACAAAACAAAGTTATGTTAGCATGAGAATGAAAATAATGGCAATTCCATAGTGAACTCAAAAATTCACCTTTACATAAGGACCACGTCAAGAAAATGGAAAAAACATTGAAAGACATATGGCTACAATTTAAGTATGGGAACAATAACCTCACCAATAATCAGTAGCTTATTGAGAGAAGATCTGCAATTTCATAGCTTAGGCAAATATAAATAACATAAAGACCTAAAACTGTGAAAATAACTGAATGACATTATGTTCTTTCAAAAAAAAAAAAAAAAAAACTAAATGAGATGAGAAACTTCTACAATTTCTATTTTCCACCACAAAATTCCCAAAACACAAAACTAAAAAGTAATTAATTCTATAAATGAAAATGCAGAACAAACCTGACACCGGCATGGTGTGCGAGGACCAACTTGTCCAGCTTCTTCAACAGAAACAACCTGATCTCCACGTTCTTGTTTCTCCCACCACTCTTTTTCTGAGTCATGTATGCTTGATTGTGTCACATCAAGAGAAATTTCCTTCTGAAGATTCACCGAAGCAAGATCATCTACAAAGCCTTTCATCTGCAAATCTGAAACTAAAGAACTGACTTTGGACTTCCGAAAAGGTAATGACAGACTTCGATTGACCCGGCTAGGTTGATCAAGGAGATTGCAAGTCATATCTCCATTTAATTTTAGGTTATGATTGGCAGTGTCTAATCCATCTGCCTCTTGAGGCAAAAGCAATGGGATCTCTTGTGATGATGACCTGGAAGAAAAGGAATCCTGTCTTTTTATGCCCCTGTGATTATCTTCAACTTTCTTACTTTCAATTTCTATATCTTTGCTTCTTCCCATGTAATGCGGAATAACCATATGGTGTTGAGGCATAAGTAGCGGTATTGCTCTCTCATTTGGAGCTTTGTTTCTCTAAAAGATCAAATTGACACTCAAAAACCTAAATATGAAACTCAATAATGTTTAGCAAAAACTGTAAATAACAAAATAACCAACCTTTGCAAAGTTCCAGCGCTGAACAAAGTGCCGAGCTACATCACGACAAGGAGGTCCCCAAAGAGCACAATGGACGTCATGCCATGGCATTCGAGGATATTTTTCACGGTCCAATTCATCCTTCATTGTATCTTCCCAAGAATTTGGTTCAGATTCCCTATGAAAATAAAAATAAATAAATAAATAAAATCAGGAAACCATCACAGAAGCTAGAACATAAGATGGTACGCTCAAACTTAAATGGAAGAAAGCACGATACACTAGAAAATCATCAATTTTGTGAAACACCCAGAGGTAAAGTGGACCAGCAGTCTGTAACTATCTCTACCTCACATCCGATAGATAACAAATTCAGGCAGATACCCATCAAAAGTTTTGTATTGAGTACTAGAATGGTGATGCACACACTACTATGACATTTAACAGAAGACTAACAAGAAACTCCTGCTTAATTTTTCCTATTCAAACAAATCAAACTGCGTATATAAGGAAGAGAAATACCTAGGATTATAATAGTCCTTTCCTGGCCATATTAGTGGAGGGAAATCACCCACTTTGTGTTCAAATGTGTCATAGCGGCCAAAGCAGAGATCCAGTCCTCCAATAAAACACACACGGTAATCAACAATGACAAGCTTTTCATGATGAGACCTATTGTGCAACCATAAATAATAATAATTGTTAACGAGAAAGAGAATAGATAAAGCTTCATTTTTCTAAAAACATTAAGCAAGCCTCCTCATGAATTGCCTACCATAGGTAAACTCCTGTTGAAAAATGATCAGGGTAACGTAGTACTCTGACGTTTTCGTGGATGTTGAGAAGTCTTCGCTTGCTGTAGACACTGTTGATTTTCAAAGCAAGAGCAACTTCTTTGTAGAGGAGAATGTAAATCTGCAAACAGCCATAATTGAATATAAGATATAGTAGATCCTCAAAAAGGTGATAAATTTAACATAATAAGCTCCATGAATGAAAAATTCCTGTAACAAGTTATCAAATTAAAAATCTTAAACAAGCAAATTTGAGAACATTGAAACATTCATATGAGACTGATGAGAAATTGCCTATCCATTTGGTGTAAGTAAGGAAAAAGAAGCAAGAACCTCAACAAGGGGAAAAGGCGCCAAGTGCTGAAGTTTAAAGAGGCGGAGTGTCAGATTCTGTTAGGGTGTTAATTATATGGAGAGGGTATAAATTTTGCATGCTGCTTCATTGTTGAGAAATAATTGAGATATAAGAACTGAGACTGCTCTCAGGTGCAGTTACAATTTTTGTTTGTAATTATTGTTTGAAGCGTACTTGTTGATATTCTTAACTTCTCTGAAATCAAAATCCTGATGACATTCCTCTCAGCTCAATTCATCTATCTCATTCTATCCCCATCATCTGGTATCAGAGAAACTATTTGATCCTCATGGCTCCTTTGAAGATTGATGGTCAGGTAGACGTGATGGAGAAAAAATATTGACAAATTGAAGGTGGGTATGCAACATCTTGCAGGGATTAAGCAAATTTTAGAGCACCTACCCAGTGACTAACTCAGACCTTCCAATCACTGGAAGAAAACCAGCATTTCATAATGTCCTCATTGCTGCTACACGAGCAACTAGCACCAGGAACCATCAGAAATTACAGGAGTGACAGGGTCTTCTTCTTGTACGATCTCATGACCCTCGGATCATGATGGGCATGAGGTGATACAGGGAAACAGCTCAGGTATCGGCAGCCCAGATCAGGAGAACAGCCATGCTATGGCAGAATTATCCCAGTTTGCTGGCAATCTTAAGCCTTTGGTTGATGATTGATGTTGGTTTTCAATGGAAAAAATCCTGAGTGTTGGATCCCTTGAGCTGAGCATTTTTCTCATTGAATCACCCTCAGAGAAGGAGAGAAATTAACGGCCGCTGCCATGAGCTTGGATGGGGATGCTCTCTTCTGGTATAGTTGGATGGATGCCAAAGGGTCTTTCTCTAATTGAGAACAATTTAAATCACAGCTGATGCTTCGATGCAAAACTACAATGAAGGGCAATTTGCGTCAAAAATTCCTCACAATAACAAGGGATGGTGGCCAATTATCATTGGGATTTCAGATGCAATCAACTCCACTCTGTGGCTTATTGGATAAGGTGTGAAAAGCACCTTCATGAACAGGCTGTTAATAGAAAATCAGGCCATGCTTCGATTGCATAACCAAGTTGGCCTTGCACATGTGAAAGAGCAGGTGCAACATATTGAAGAGAAGAATAATCTCTTGCACTACATGAGGTTCCAGTCTTGGCCAAGGCCACCAAACTGTCCTAAGCATAATGATTCAAAACCAATGGAGAAGATTACCACTCATCCTGTACGCCCTTAGATCAATGTCTACCAGTTCATAAAGAACCTTCCACCAAACACATCTTCAAGATCAGTGACAACATGATTTATGTTTCTACTGTAACAAGTAGTTCTCAACATACCATCGATGCAAACGCAATTTTTGCATTCCCATTATGCACAAATCTAAGGGCAAGTTCACTGATGCAACAAGTGAGGGCGATTTCAAGCTGCACAACACTTCAGCCTCAAAAAAGGTCCTTATCTCCCTTAATTTGTTGGTTGAATTATTCAAGCTTGGCAAATTGCTGATCTAGATATGAATGTTTTGATTGATTCAAAGTAACCCACTATTTTATCTCCTTAAGGGCGATCTCAAGCAGCACAACACTTCAGCCTCAAAAAAGGTCCATATCTCCCTTAATTTGTTGGTTGAATTATTCAAGCTTGGCACCTTGCTGATCTAGATGTGAATGTATTGATTGATTCAAAGTAACCCACTATTTTATCTCCTTGGCTCTTGTTCAACAATTAATAGTTCCAAACACCAACACTACTGAATTCAGCGTTGAAACAGGAACAGGAGGTGAAAGGAAAAGGGATCTGTAAAAAAATTGTCCTAAAAGAATTCCAATCACCACCACTACTAAATTCAGCGTTGAGACACAAACGGGCAACTCAGTGAAAGGGAAAGGAGTTTGTAAGGACATTGTTCTCACTCTATACAAAACTAATGAGAGTGGAATTTTTTTTGCCTATTCAATTGGGAAGCATTGATGTCATGCTAGGAATGACTTCGTTGGATCGATTGGGCAGGATGGGAGTTGATTGGAATGTGCTTGAAATGTATATCTGGACGGGTCAGGAGTTCATAACAATCTGAGGTGATCAACCTTGGAAAGAAGTCCATTTCTCTTAATGTCATCTTCAAGGCTACTTAGAAAGAGCATCAGGGAGAGTTGGTCAAATTAATGGCATTGCCTTCCCTTGCCACATGCTTATATGGACGAGAATCTACCAAATTTTGTCCAGCTGATTTTGGACAATCAAGAATATCTTTTAAACATGATGGATGGTTTGGCCCCTCACGGTCAAGTGATCATGACATCCTCCTTCATGAAGGCACCAATCCCGTCAATGTGCATTGGCATCATTATCCACATCTAAAAACGAACAAGATCAAGTGCCTTGTATATGAGATGCTTTTGGCCACCATTATTTAGCCAAGCACAAGTCACTTTTCCAAACTGTTCTACTTCTAAAGAAAAAGACGACAGCTGGCGATTTTGCCTCAACCTTGCACACTCAATTATGCCACCATACCCTACCAATTTCCCATTGCTGTCATTGACGAATTATTAGAAGAACTTCTTGTGTCTTCTCCAAACTCGATTTAAAATCGGGTTACCATCAGATTTGTGTGCTGCTCAATGATGTTCCAAAGACAACTTTAAGAACACATGAAAAACATTATGAGTTCCTTGTTAAGCCCTTTGGACTTATGAATGCTCTGGCCACTTTCTGAGACCTTATAAATTGGATTTTCAGCAACTGTCTCCATAAATTAATCTGTCTTCTTTCTTTAAAAACTTGTATACAGCTCCAGCTTTGCCAATCATTTAGTGCATGTCAATGTGGTCCTTTATTGTTCATATCAATCAATTACGTTTATTGTCCATATCAATCAATGAAGTTTGAAATTCCTTCGTCTACGGCAAATTGCCAAATGTTGAATAAGAAAGTTGCTCAACTTTCATTTCAATTTACAGCATTGTCTGCATTTTAAACAATAAGGCCATTGATACTTTGTCTCACCAACCAATTATTTCAGAATTACTGGTGCTATCAGTCTTCCATTTTCAACTTGCCCTAATTACTGTTTTCCCAAGTTGATCCAATCCCTATCCTCGCCGAATATGTTCGGCCATTGCCTCTTACCCAGATTCTCACCTGGATTTCTCAACTGATCAAGGTCACCAATCATATAAGGGATGGTTGGTGATCTCTACTTCTTCCCCCTATATCCTGTACCTGTATCATGAATTCCATGGCACTACTACTGGGGATCATTTAGACTTCTTGCACATGAACAAATGTGCCACAGGTGGACCATATTGGGAAGGCATGAATCAAACCATTAAGCAATTTATGGAGGAATGTGTTGTGTGCAAATGAAAAATTGGACTCTTACATCCTCTCCCAATTCCTCACAAGAATTTGGGAAGATGTAACATGGATTTCATTGAGGCTTGCCTAAATCCAGTGGGTTGATGTTATCATGGTTGTCGTTGACCATTTAAGCATGCACATTTTGTTTCTGTAAAGCATCCATATGTTCCTCCAACCATGGCTCATGTGTTCTTATGTGAGGTGGTTCTTTTACACGGTATTCATTGCACCATCCTCTAACTGCAATCAAGTTTCCTTGAGCATTTTTCAAAAGGAGCTTTTTCAATTGCAAGAATTTGTAATACGCAGCAACACTGCCTCCCACCCACAGACAAATGAGCATAAGCTGTAAATTACTGCCTAGAGACATAATTGCAATGCTTTGCAAATGATCATCCAATTGTGATCATCCATTACATTGGCCACATTGATTGGCGAGAGCGGAATTTTGGTATAACACCTCTTTCAATAGTTCAAAAAATACTACTCCCTTCCACAAAGTTCGATTTGGTACTCCCACAACTAAAAGTGTGGCAGCTGAGACCTTGCTATAAGAGCGGGATGGCTTTTAGATGAATTGAAGCAATATCTTACATGCACCAAAGCCCAAATGAAACAGTACGCCAATGGAGACCATAGCAACATACAATAAGCGGTGGTTGATCTTGTTTTCCTTAAGTTGTGACACTATCAAGGTCCTGCAGGACATTGGGGTCACGGACCTATAAGCTTGAGCTCCCTTCAAATACAAATATCCATCTAATCTTTCATGTGTCTCAGCTCAAGCTGGCCAGAGCAACCTGCAAGATTACCTCGCTCTTTCATCCTATTTGTCTCAGGATATGGAATGTCCTATCAAATTGACAGAGGATTTAGATGTTCACTACCTTCATTTTGACGACCATGTGAATGTGGAAATACTCATCATACAGCAAGGGGTCCTTGATTTTGAGGCCTATTGGGAATTAGCAGCAGCAATGCTTCAGCATTTTTCTTCTTTCACCCCTAAGCACAAGGTTGAATGCTGCTTCATTGTTGGGCAGGTAATGACTTAGTAGTAAGATAGAGAGACTGCCCTCAGGTGCTATTACATTTTCGTTTGTAATAGCTTTTCTTTGAAGCATAGTTCTTGATATTCTTGACTCTGCGATAAAAATCCGGTTGGCACTCTTACTCTTATTTCAGTTCATCTCACTTGCAATCAATAAGGTGTCTTCTGTTTCATGTGTTTTTAAGGGCAGGTGTCACCAAATACAAAAATACTACATATCGCTCCTTTTCCTAGTGTCATATGCATGGTAGCAACAGTCAGATCTTGATAGGTGCCTTGGGTAACCTTCAAAAATTTTGGAAGATTAACCAAGTAACTTTGTTACCTGGACTGAGGAAAGAGTGTCAAGTACAAGTATAAATCCAGAGGTCTACCTTGTTCATTTTCAAATTCAAGCATATGGGGAATCGGTTATATTATATATTATTCATCACTTGTTCTCTACTTTTTATTCCTTTATTATCCATTTTACTCTCCCATATGGGTGAATTTCACCTATTAATCATTATCTCCTTTCAATCTTTCTTTTCTTTTCAATCGAGAATTTACACAGTGAGATTCTAAAATTTTACGTGTCAAACACATAATAATACCAATGTCATATGGTGAAGTGTCACACAGGTACATCAGTCTAAAGTAAAGAATCCAAATAGTCATGTACTGTGTGCAGTCTAAATGTGCTAAACACTCCATGTATAAATGAAAATGCAAAGTTCCGTACCAACCATACAAAAAATTTGAGAAATAAGCACCTGAACACCTTGTTTAGCTTTGTCCTCAAGTAAAGCATCAAGCCGGGAAGCTCCATGAGCATGAAAAGGCCGCCGTAGGTATAGTTCTGGGCACAGCCACCAGTCAGTAATGAAAATCTGCATTCAACTTTCACTCATTTAAGAAATTACACTGAATGTAGGAAATCAATAAGCTGGAATCAAATAGTAGTCGCATACTGTCAATGCAAGAAATGGACCTCTGATTTTGCTTCCTCAATTGCTGAAGCAATAGCGTCAAATGCAGCTTTCCCATCTATAAACCATTGTGCCTCACTGCCGTCCTCAATCAAGCCCCTTGGTGGTGCAAAAGAACCAAAACGGTGTGGATAGCACCAGCCCTCAGGAGGTCTTAATCCAGCATCGTTAATGGCAGCAACCCAATCTCTAACTTTAGCATTACTCTTGGCTCTAATCTTAATGCTTCGATTACCACATGATACCTAGAAAGATTTTATTGTCAGTCGGGACTTAGTAACTGAGAAAAGAAACATGCTATACATGCTATCTTCATCAATAATGACCACACACAAAAACAAAAACAATAAATAAAAAATAACCAAAGAGAGAAAAAGCTTCAATAACTCAACAAATTTTTTTAATGAACTATTCATAAACATATCTCAACAAAGAGAAGCATTTTTTTTTCTTTTCGGTGCACTTCTCTAGATATCATAATTTTCAAACATTTTGGTCATTAAATTTCCAAAGAATTAAGACATAACATCGAACCAGAACATTTCTTTTCAAAAATAACCTTTAATAACTCCCACAATGATGTAATTTAGATATAATCAAGTGCTGTCCCCAAAATGAGTGGCTAGAAATTTCAAGCACGCTGAGGATGCAAATCCTTTTTCAATGTTTCCTAATATATTTAAACATTGAATGCCCTTTAAAACAACTTAAAGAGATATTCACTCTATACTAGATTTTAAACAAGAAGGCTTAAAAGTTAATCCAACACAAACAATGAGAAGGGATGTAAAGCAGGTGAATCACCAGTCCCAGGCCTTAAGTCACTATCAAAGGATATGTAAACTTACAAAAATTTGTTCATCAAAGCATTGCCTCAGCTGCAGTTAAGATTTCATTTAAGCAAAGTGAAGTTCTTTATGCATGATGCCTATGATGTACATAGGTCCAAAACTAAAGTTTTTAGGACAGATACAGCACTACAAAGGGAACATCTGTATAGGAAGTGTACCAGAGATGTTCTAGTATCTCATAAACCAATTTTAATTAATGTTATTTGAAATTTAAAAAAATAAATAAGATGCTAAAGACAATCTTCTAATGAAAGTTCTGGTGTATTGAAATGCTTATAAAAGAATGTTTTTTTTTTTGCTTCCCATTTTGCATTTTACGTATTTAGAAAAACAAGATGTAAATATGGCCAAAATAATGCCATAAAAGGCAAGAAAAGTAACTTTCTCAAAAGAGAAGGGTCACAGATCCAATTGAGAAGGGTGGGTTGGAGATCAAGAATATAGTCAAGAAGAATGTTGCTTCTTGTTGCAATGGGTTTGGCAATGTGTTAAGCACCCACATCTCATGTGGAAAAGGGTGGTGATAAGTTGGTGTGAGGAATTTTATTTGAGCAAGATTGAGGGTTTCTTGAGAGGTTGTATAGGGAGTAATCACGAAAGAACCATGGGAGCTCATTTTGTCTCTCATTCCTTTGATGATTGATAAATATTAATGGTGGTGGGAAACAGGTGATGTGGTGCTTCCTCTTTGGCAAAGTCTTTCCCTAATCTTTATGGGCTAACATCCATTTCTAGCCCATTGCTAGTTTCACAGTTCCCCCATGCCTGGCTCCATTGCACCTTCATAGCATTTTCATTTTCCCATTGCTCTTACTAATCATGAAGAGAGTGAGGAAGCAGACTTGCACTTTGTGTTGAAAATGTAAGTATCGCGAACTCAAATGATAGTCTAGTGTGGCCCTTGGAAAGCTCAAGGGAGTATTCTTGCATATTCTTTTTCTCAAATCCGATTTCAAATGCCTCAAATACTTTGTTTCCCACTGTTAATTTCAATTGGAATGAACTAGTTCCACCTAAGGTGCAAGTCTTCAAATGTTTGGTGGCTATAGGAGGATCAAAATTCATGATATGATACAGAGGACACTTCTAGGATATTACATCTCTCCTAACTGGTGCATTCCTCTTCTAAAAGGATTGTGAGAGCATTGAACATCTGCATATTCGATGCTAGTTCTACAAGTGGTAGTGGCTCGGAGGGTTTTCATTTTTTGGAGAGAAATTTGTTTGCCAATCTTCAATCAAGGTGTACATCAGTGGATCTCATCTTAGCAATGTGTCCTCAGAAGTTAGAGAAGCTACAGCAGTTGCTTACTTCGCTATGCTCAGGTGTATCTGGAAGAAATTGCCATATCTTCAACAATTGTTACAAAGATGTCGAGGTTGTGTGGTAGTCTATCTCAATGTTTGATAGTTATTGGACTTGTGTCTCCAAATGGAATGATGGGTTGTCTCTTTCAGATTGGGTGCTGAATTGGTATAGACATATCTCTTTCATGGAACACAATTTTGACTTCGCCTCAAGCTTGAACCTTTGAAGATCAGAATTAATTCAAACAGTTCGAAAAATTCGAAAGAATTTTTGTAAAAATCCGCCAACTTAGAAAAGTTCAAAAAAAAAATTATGTAAATACTAAAATATGCAAAATTTCTATAAAATTGATGAAAACAAAAATAAATCGATACATTTTACATGAAACTGTATAAATTTAATAATTTGAAATATGTATTTTTAACATTGACAATATATAATGTCCATCGCCATGTTAAAAATTTTATATTATTTACTTATATAATCCACAAATTTCACTTAAATCTTCGCAGCTTTTACAAATTTCATTACAATCTTCGAAATTTTCACAACTTTCGCTAAAATCTTCCAAGTTTTTGCCAAGTTTTTATAAATTTTCTTTTACAATTAAACTCTGGTCAAGTGGCCGAAAAATCTAAAATAATTAGTCAAATTTTGCCCAAATTTGACGAATTTTCACTCCTTGATCTCTTCTATGGTTAGGGGCTTCCAATTGTATTTTGATGGGATTTTTTTTCCTTTTCTCCTTTTTTTATCACTTTTGTCGTCATATGTATTTTCCAAGTTATGAAGTTTTCCGTTTCTTCTCAAAAACATTAAAAAAAAACGAGTTTGATATCCAATTTAGAAATACTTCTCAAAAAAAAAAAAAAATAGAAGATGATCCTATTTCTAGTTGATTCATAATTTTTTATTTGTGTTTAATACCATATCCAAGAATTGCATTCAAAAAGTTTTTTTTTTTGTTTTTTAAAGGCAAAACTTGTTTGCTTTATTGTAGATTTCACATAAAGCAAGAGAAAAAGTTCATGTAGGTCCCACCAAGGAAAAGAAAAAAAAACACATATTATAACATTTCTATGGTTTTTAAAAGCATGTTATTTTCTCAATATTTTCTTTTTAAAAAAACAGTTTCAAATTATATCAAACCAAACAAGTCTTTTTATTTAATGTTTTTGTTTTTAGTGGATGCCTAATACAACCTCAATGCTTGGGCTTCTAAATGGTAGAGTCTCAGACAGCTTCAATACATATCAGACACTGAAAAATGTAAAAATGTCCTCATTGCAAAGCCACCACAATTGCTCAGATAAAAGCAATTTCACCAGAACTAACATCACATTTAGATACCCTTCAGTTATCATGAAGTAAAAGACATTCAGCACAATGAAGTCATATAAGTGATCACTATGATCAACTAGTTAGAATTTCACTATAAAATATTTTAAAAAAAAGGACATTGTCTTTAAATTGGCTTTTATATAATAGAAATATAAGTAAGAGCAACAGTTACTTTTTTTATTTATTGATTACTTATACGTAATAGTAATAATTACTTTTATTAAAATGTAATGTTTCAGAAACTTCTATAACCAAGAATTAGAAAGCTGTGGCAGCCTACCTTAAATGCATAACGTAAAGGATTACGTTCCTTCATTTCCTTCGCTAGAGATACTCGACCTTCTCCATTTCCATCAGAGGCCGGTAAAACATCAAAAACAATAATATCTAAAAGTTTGGCATCAAAAGGATCTTCCAGCAATGCCAAAAAACCAGGTTTTAGTACTGCCCAAACCTACAAAGGCAAAACAAGTACAATAAAATCATAAATTAAGTTGGCACCTTAGAGTATATAGGTAGAAGTAAAATTTAAAGAACTATTAGCATGTATACGATGCAAGGTAAGTTGGCATGAACCTTGAAAACTACAATTGAGAAAACCCCAACAAAAACAATAAAGAAAATGAAGCATTTCATATAACAAGTCTGATAAAAGATACAGAAAACAACCTATATTAGCACAATAGCATGTCATTTTTTTTTAATTGGAAACGGGTTATTTTATTCATATTGAGATCAAAAAACGAATACAAAGAGTGAAAACCTCTGCCCCAAAAAAGAAAAAAATCCCAAACGACACCCTTCCCCTCCTATTTACAAGATGTTGCCCCATCCTCTCATCCATTCCTACAAAGAACAGCCCTTCGAAGGGGCACAATTACTAATCCAAAAAGAGGCAAGGGGCTGAGACTCTTCCCAAATGTCGATAGGAGGACGAAATTTGTCATCAAAGATCCGAACATTTCTCTCCTTCCATTAACACCACAACACTGCTAGGCTAGCATACTCATTGAAGCATTTTTTTTTTTTTTGCAAATCTGTCGTGTCTTTCACCTCGAGGCTATTAGAAATCATTTTAAAAGCTCAATGGTCGCCTTTCTAGCTAACAAACACCTAGCAGTCTTTGTTTCATGCGACCAAGCCACCTTATTTAGTTTTTGTTTTTTTATTGTTTTTCTCATTTGCCATTCAACTGGCCCTACTTCTGTCAAATCAGAAATATTTTAAGTTTTTATATTTTCATCTATCACCAAATAAATATCTAAACATTCACATCTTTGTAACAACTAGTTTTTTTTTTTTTTTTTTTTGGAAAGTTGTGTTTTATTGCCCAACATATAGCTCAATAGAATATGGTTGTCCTAATTGCAGTTTTATGAAGTTTTCCTCTTCTCAACTTCAATGTAATGCATCAATCATATATGACTCAAGAAGCACTCATCCACTTACTTCAACTCCATAATTCACATCATTTCCTACTTCTCTTTGATAAGTAATGGATCTCAAATACGTAAGATTTTCAAATTTCCAAGCAAAAAAAAACCTCTAAATTAAGTATGTGACACCAAACACTTCAACCCCATCAAGGCATTTGCATCATCACCAAGAATATACAATTATGCACCTGGCATATAATCCAACAGTGAAACATAGTAATCAGTTTAATTTTAGATGGACATACCCAAAATGGAAGAAAGTTGATAACAGCGCAAGTATTGGGGACCAACTTCCCCCTTAATCCCCCTAAAACAAGGCCATAAACACTAAAAGACGTCATTGACTAACAAGTGATGGGAAGTGACTTGAACTTAAGACCGTTAGGGTAGATGGGGCATGAGTGAATTGCGTAAACATTTTCTTAAAGCAAAATTTTGTTTTCTGACACTAGCAACTTTCGGTTTAGATATCTTGTTGGGGTATAGCTTGTAACCTTCTAACTACTTGCATCAGGACTCGGCAGCCACAATTTCTCATCCCACTACTATCCATCTAACAAGCAGGTCAGTCATGAGGATCTCACTTTTACCAATACATTTTCCTTTAAACGAAATCAAATATATGCACAACAATTTACAATTAGCTTTGATGTTATTACCTTTTGCCAGTTGTCATTACAACAACTAAAACAACTGCATGCGCAACATTTTGCATCATCATCCTTCACAATTTTTGGTAGATGTTTTACCAATACATAGTCTTCTTTCAACTTAGGCCCATACTCTGCTGCAAATGACAACTTGGAAACTTCCAAAAACTTGCAAACCTACAAAACGAAGAGCCACTAATTATGGTCAACCGACAATGAAAGTGGAATGGCATTCAAAGAAAAATACACCATCAATTTGAATCTCAAAGTGGAATTTCAATCAACCAAGAACAGACAGCTGAAGCCTGTAAAAATATACAAAGCAACATACACATCCAATTGAAAATCTCATCCGGTATAGACCACGTAGCTAGGGGAAAAGAAATTCAACGTATCCACATATAATAGCAGATGAAAAACAAAAACACGTATTTCAAGGTCTAATTTAATTGATTCATGGTCAAATATAGAAGTGTCAAATCAAATTACATATCGTCAATTCACTTAAAAAATAATAATTTTAAATAAAGAAAAAAGCACAAAAACCAAAATATTTGTTTGACTTCTTACAATAGCCATCACCAGAAGGGGGTTTAACAGCAGGCCACAAGACTGCCACTAAATTACTTTAAAGTATTAGTACTTAAATGGTCCAGTGCATATATTCTAATCACCACATCTGCAGGTGCAAAAGCATAGATAATTGCAGCACTATAAAAGCAAGAATGATATCCAGGGAGCAGACACCAGAAAGGGGAAAAGATATTATTAGTCCCTTATCCATACCTCTCGGGAGTTTGCAATATCCATGTTTCCAAGAAAGTGATTAAGATACCCTTGCATTGCCACCTTTGCATTTTCTGAAATTGAGTGCTGTCTTCCAAGAGCAGGCCGAATAATAGGAAGTGCAGCACTTGAAGGAACATCTCTGCACTCAAAAGAAGAAGGGGGGAAAAAAACTATGAAGACATATGGAACCCAAAAAACCTAATTTAAAATTCACTGTCCAATTGATTAATGAATCACCTATTTTTAGCACTTTCATCGTGATGCAAATGAATAGCATCATCATCAGCTTCATCATCATCTTGTACGATTGTGTTATCTCCTATTCCTAGATTTTGAAGCCACTCTTTAACCTTCAATGTCAATTCCCAACAAGAATATGATTAGAATCCCACATGATCTTGAATGCACCGTCATGGACATGAACATCTCATTAGGTGCCACCACACCAGTAAGCCAAGACTAATGCCAGAAAAATACTGACAAACCTGCTCCTGCTTCTCGTGAAATTCCTCAATAAATGCTCGCTTCTTCAATGCAAAATGCAAATATATAACTTGTGATGCTTTCTTCAATAATCTCCATTTGAACTACAAGATCCAAAAAAAAAAAAAAATGATCAATTTACTGATCCACCACTACCTAATTTTCACGAAGCAAAGAAGACAGTTATGAAGATAGTGTGATAAACAAAGATACAACCACAAGGGCAGACTTGCTGATCATGAAAAACAATTTTACTAATTACATATAAACATGAAGATCGAAAAAAAAAAAAAAAAAAAAAGAGAGAGAGAGAGAGAGAGGAGAATGGAGTAATCAGTCTAAATGCAGCTTAAAACGCAATTTCAATTAAAATAAATAGCTGGGATTTTAGCTGCTCCATTATTATGCCATAATACTTTAATAAATAGCAATTTATAAATAGCAATGATGAGATGAAATTAGACCTTTTATACTATAAAATGGAAATAAATATGAATGATCAAAGAGCAGAATGTCAGTGTTTTCGGGCTTTCTAAAAATATATATAATTTCATTAAAGAATAAATAAAACCCCTATTCTTTCCATCTGCAGAAAAATTTCAATGCTACATAAATACTTCTGCAGTCAATGAATTTTCTATTATCTTCAGCTAATCCATTTCGTAATCCATAAGCATACTCTCCGAAGTGAGTGCACTGCAATTCAGAGTGTTTCCGCGATAAGCCAAATTCCAACGAATTTGAAAACCTAAATTTACAATTTTTCAAATTCCCCTAACATGAAAGAGATCAAAAAACAAATCATTAAAAAAAAAAGAAAGAAAGAAAGGAAAGAAAAGTATCGATGAATGCCTGTTTGTATCGGAATTCAATGGTGTAAGACAGAAGCATGGGGCTGATATCACCGGCATCGGGTCGCGAAACAGAGATGATGGTAGCTTTAGGCAATTCGTCGAAAATCCAAGTATTCTGCGACGACGAGAGAGAAGAAGGAACCGACGGCTCCGATTGCATCTGAACGTATCTGTGGCCACCGCCTGACATGAATTGCTCCGACGCCATCGAATTCCACCGCCCCGAAGACTGTTTCTTCTCTCTCCGATTCTGATCCGGAATGTCTCGGTGAGATCCGGAGAGTCTTACCGGATAACCGGCTAAGCATGTCCTTTCCCAAGCTTCAGAAGTAGACTATCTGCGTGCTCAAAGTTAAGAAGAAGAAGAAGAAGAGGAAGTTGTTTTGCTTCGCTCTGGTTTTCGCCAGCCTTCAAAGGTTAGGAAATTGCCGTTGGAGACGGAGACGTCCCTTCGCTACATTGGGACAGTTCACGTGGATTCGTTTTGTGAATCTGAAGGCGCGTCAGTTTGGAGCACCGCGGACGTGCGCCTCATCTGATCATTAAAAGCTGGGCCTTGAAGCCTAGGCTCCGGCCTGGCCCTATGGAAACCAAGCGTCGATCTAATGGCCACTTGGCGGAGTGATGGTAACTGTAAACTGGTCAACTATGGTACGCTAGAGATCTTTGGGGTCAGTAGGTTAACATGCGGCAAGCTAATCTCCGGGCTGCTGGATCAGTGACACGAATAACGTGGAAGAGTCGGCATATAAATGGAAGGAAATCATCAATTTAATTGCAACAAATAGTTCTTTTTTCTCTAACAGATGTTCCGAATTTCATTTGTGATGGAATTCACCCCTGAGGCACACTCCTTGTTTTTAAACCTTAATTCATCTTTAACCCAATCTTTCTATAATTATGTTATTTTCTATAAATAAATATATATATATATATATATATATATTCTAAGAACATTATTTTTTAATTTACTTTATATTATTTTTTAATTTTAATATTTTTATATATAAATTTTATTATTTTGTTATACTATTTCTAAAAATTAATTTGCCTATAAGTAAATAAATAATTTATAATTTAGAATATTTTTTATATTTTAAATCAAATAAAATTTATATTATAAATTTATTATTAATCCATAAAAATTATTGATATACATCTAATTAATAAAAATTATAAAACATTAATTATAATTAAAACGATACAAAATATAACATAAAAATTAACATCATAAAATTAATAATTTTTACTAATTGTGGAGGATCTAGTGTAAATTTATCAGATTATGAGAATAAATTTCTTAATTTGTAATGTATTATGATGTACTTTTTTTAATATATTAGATATGTTGTAGTAACTATAATTTTTTTAATATATAAAATTAGTTATCAATTAATATAATCTTTTAATATATGACAAAGTTAAATTTAAATTATTTAAATTTAAATTATTTTTAAAATATTTAAGTAACTTAAAACATAAATTAAAAAAATAAAAAAGGTTACGATCTTCCAAGTTCAAATAACAAAAACAATAAAAAAAAACTAAAACAAACTAAACAAATTTTAAAAATAAAAATAAAAAAAGAGGGAGGCATGGCCCCACCCCGCTCAAATCAAGTGTAAACTATAATGTCCCGCTATCTCTAACGTGGCACTGTAGCTCCCCACCCGATTTGGTGAAGAGTTTGGAGTGAGTTAGAGTGGCTAACCAATGCCAAACCTCCAACCTATGCCAAATTTGGTGTGGATTGGAGTTACCCTAAAAAATCTACTAAAGATTAAAAATTAGAAAAAATTACAGAAATTATCATATTTTTTTACTTAATAACATTAAAGTATTTCATCTTTTAAATACATTACACGTATACCATAAATTGTTACATAATATCAACAATATCAGACTACGAAGACACTCCCCTATACGCGTTTCAGTTTATCCAATATTCAAATGTCAGTACCCTTGTTGTCGTTTATCTCATGATCACGATGAACCAGTTTCTGAAAATCTATTTTGGAGAAGCAGAACTAAAGGGTTGACAGAATGCAGACAAAGACAGATCTCCAACAAACAGCCAACGCGAATGGTAGTAGCAATCAACGGGGGTGTGCAATGACAAACGGTTGGCGAACAGTAAACGAACAGTGAGAAGAACGATGAGTAGCATACCTGGGAAGTTTATTCGTTCAATAAGAGAAGATTCAAGATCTGAGTTCAAGCAGATTTGGAAAGTTCCTCTTCTGCACACGAGAAATCCCTACTCACGGGTGACTGGAAACAATGAAATTTGGCTCTGAAACGAATAAGAAGAAGAAGAACGGGGCGAAACAGTGGTAGTGGTGAGGGTTTTTTTGGCTCTGAACGCAGCGAGGGCTTTTCTGGATTTGAAACAAAGAAGAATAAGAAGAACTCGACAGAACAGTGGTGGTGCTGAGGGCTTTTATAGATCTGAACGTGACGAGGGCTTTTCTGGCTGAAACAAAGAAAAAGAAGAACACGGTGAGGGCATTTGCACCAGCACTATTGGCAGATGAAACAAGGTGCTGGTGAGGGCTTTTTTGGCTCTGAACGCAGCTGTGGTTGTATGACGTTCTGTTGTTGTCAAGAGTGAGATTGAGAGGTGTTGATGGATAGCTTCATAATCCGAAGTTATTGGATTTGGGGTTTTTTCACGGGGTTTTGGAGTATTTGATGTTCTAGTATTTTTGTTTTTTTGTTGTTTGTGGCATTGTACTCAAGATTTGGAGAAGATCTGACGGATACGAAATCTTCATCACTACTTCCATTCTTGGACAGAATCTTTATCAAAGATCCAAAGTGGGTTTTTAATGACTCATCTGATTCAACTTCGAGAGTTCCACAAGACCATGGTAGATTACCTCGTTGAGAATCCCCATCCAGTGACTCTAGTTGACGATAAGGTGCTGGCCATGTTCGTGATGGGTAGGCCCGAAATCGAAAAACTGAAGAAATGGGTTACTAAGAAGAAAAAGATTACTAGATTTTCGTGTATCTACATTTGTGGTTACCTACGCTTATGTCTGGATTTGCATGCTTAAATCCCAAATATAATCATTAGATTGTGATGGTGGCGAGGAGAAGAAGTATGAAAAAGAAGGTTTTGGAGTCGTTGTGGATTGCAGGAACCACAGTGACGATGACGAGTTGGCGTTGAGGTGCCGTTGAGTGCCGGCCATCAGTTGCAGTGGTCATCAGTCGGCACAATATAGATTATACCAGAATATATCATATTCTTTTTTATTTTTTTGTATTCATATTATACCAAAATTATATCAATTTTTGTTAAAATTTTTTTTTTTTTTTTTAGATTATACTAAATTTATATTAACTTTCTTTTATTATATTTTTTTATTTCATCTGTATTTACATTATACCAAAATTGTATTACAAGTGAGTATCGTTGGATAATATTAATATATAGTTATGATTGATATATAATACTAAAAAAATTACTTTTGGAATACAATCTTCAATTGTAACATCTCTATCAAAACTTTTTTCATTGTAATATTTATATACCAAAAGTTGATATAAATTTGATATAATCTGAATACAAAAAAAAAAAAAAAAAAAAAATTAACAAAAGAAAGTTGGTATAAGTTTGGTATAATTTGAATACAAAAGAAATAAAAAAATCCAACAAAGTATATATATATATATATTATATTCATGTTATTTGAAAATAATACCAACAGATCTATTTTTTAACAGATATTATATTGTATACATATGGTGTATTGATGTTGTACTAATGTTATTCAAAAATAGTATCAATAGTTTTATTTTTGAACATATATTATATTGTATACACATGATATATTGATGTCACATTAATATAATACAAAGAAACCAACTTATGAATATATCTTTTTGTGTATACATGTTATACTGATGTTATTCGAAAATAATACTAATAGATCAATTTTTGAACATTGATATCATGTTGTATACACACATTATTTCTATGTTATACTAATATAATACCCAAAATTATAGTTTTGAGTCCTATATTCTTTTGTATACACATGTTATACTAATGTTATTCGAAAATAATATTGATATTGCAGTTTTTAAATAGTGATATAATATTATATGCACACATTATTCCTATATTATATCAATATTATACCAAAAATTGCATTTGTGAGCCCTATAACTTTTGTATACACATATTATACTGATGTTATTCAAAAATAATATTCATACTATAATTTTTAAGCAGTGATATGACGTGTTTAACTGCTTTTCGGTGTTTTTGCTATTAATTTTATCATTTTTGCATATAAACAAAAATAGTGATATTTTTATAAATATTCATATTTTTCTGTATAGAAACAGGTTTTTCCCTAAAAATTATTGAATAAACATTTTAATACTTTCAAAAGCCATCTTACTTTATATATTATACTACCCACCATCTGCTTTGCCAATTGCCATGCCTATTTTTTTTTTCTTTAATTTCCTTTTTAGAAAGTTAAAAAAAAAAAAAAACACGTTGTTTGTTTGGGACTTGCAATTCGCACACCCGTAAAATCATCCATGTAATTATTTTTTATTTGTTAAAGTTGGTGAGAAATGAATAACGTTTTTTGAAAAATACAAAATAGAGAGAGTTGAGTTTCCAATAAAATTACGCGTGGTCATTAAACAGTTTTTTTTTTTTTTTTTTAAGTTAATCACTTTTTCACTCTGTGCCATACTGAAATAATCATTTCAAGCATACAGATTCTACTCTGACCGAAAAAAAAAAAAAAGTATACAGATTTTACTTTTTACAATCAAGATTTATGTGAGATGAAGCTCAAACTCCTCACCATATCTATCACGCTTGAATAATTTAAGTATTAAGTAATGCTGCATAAATTGAAATAATAATTTCCTTATAAACTACGTTACGCTATCTTGTTTTTTTTATTAAATTAGATATTAAGTACATGATTTTTTTTTTATGACATGTTATGGTAACGGAAGGACACAGTGACTCAAACGCCTGAGTCGCGAAACGATTTCACCCGCCTAACCGGACTCGGAGGCCAGCGGATCGAGTTGAACCATTTCGATACTCGCACAAAGCGAAAAACCCTCTCTAACCAGCTTACAGAAAAGTTTTCGCACGAGGAGGAAGAAGAAGACCTACACAAACGAAGCTTATACCCTCAGTAATGGCGCACTTAGCCAGACGAACTCTCTTCACCATCCTCTCTCGAAACCTCAATTCCTCCACTTCGTTTTCCTCTCCTATTCGCTCCCGGTTCGCGCTCGCAGTACTCGAGAAGCAGCACCAGCAATTCGCTCCGGAATCTAGAAAAATCCCCACTCGAACGAAGACATCTGGTTCAGGCTACTCTCCATTGAACGACCCGTCTCCGAATTGGAGCAACAGACCGCCGAAGGAGACGATTCTGCTCGACGGATGCGACTACGAGCATTGGCTCATAGTGATGGAGTTTCCGAACGATCCCAAACCCTCAGAAGATGATATGATTGCTGCCTACGTTAAAACACTTGCTACGGTTGTTGGAAGGTTTTTTCTCTTTTTCTTTTTTTTTTTTTTTAAGCAATACCCTTTTTCTATTATCGTTCTCTTTGTCGATTTTTAGTGTAAAGTTTCGATCTTTGTGCTGTTCTGGTTGCTTGGTTTAGTGAAGAGGAGGCTAAGAAGAAGATTTATTCTGTTTGTACCACGACTTATACTGGTTTCGGAGCTTTGATATCAGAGGAACTGTCTAACAAGGTTAAAGGTATGAAATGCTGGATGCTCTTGAGGTGCAAAGGCCCTTTTGTACTTTTATGAATCGTCTTAGCAATTAAGTTAGTATGATTTGGAATTGTTGTTAATATTTTTTTTTTTTTTGTTTTCTTTTACTTTAATTGATCATTTTGGCTAGTAAAAAAGTATAAATTGATTTTAGTATCTGGATGAATGTAGTATCAACGAGCTTGATTTGTCCTTGGGTAATTTGGATTGAATAGGTCTGCCGGGTGTTCTTTGGGTGTTGCCTGATTCATATCTAGATGTTCCCAACAAAGATTATGGAGGTGAGTGCTACTCCCACAAGTTGGATACTTGTTTTCTGGTTGACACTTATTTATGGTTCTTTAGTTTGAAGTGTTTGCAATGTGATGGACATTGAATAGGGGATTTGTTTGTTGATGGGAAAGTCATTCATAGACCACAATTTCGGTTTGACCAGAGGCAACAAACTCGGAGCAGGCCTCGCCCCAGGTATGACAGGCGCAGGGAAACAATGCAGGTTGAAAGGAGGGAGCCAATTCAGAGAGACAGTTCAGGTCAAGAACGGAGAGAACCTGTATACCAACCGACCATGCCTGGTGGCCAAAATTAAGTCGATGGTGAAAGGAAAGAGAATTAGTTATCATACAAAAATTGAGAGACTTAAGAGGCTTTTATGAAATGCTCATTAAATTTAGCATGAATGGTTGATCTTGCACTGACATGCATATGGAATCAAAGTCATAGGAGAGCTAGTATTGTGAATATCTATTATGTCTGCTTGACCTTATAATTTTTCATTAGGCTGTTCTTTTAATATTCCCATATTTTGAGTTCTTAGTTCTTTTGACTTGTCTAAATGGCTTAACAAAACTTTCATGATCTTCATCACCAAAAGGATCAAATAGATACACTGCATTTTGTTTTATTTCTGGCGACAGACACTGCACGGATTTTGAAATTTTAGTGTGGATTTTGCTGTTAGATAATCCCTTTGTTACACTACTTTCTCTTTAATGTTTGGTGACAAAGCAGCAAATTAGAGGTTTTGCCAAGCAGCTAAGTGTGGCTTAAAAACCTTGTTATTGTAAACTTGTCTCCAGATTTGTCTTCTGCGTTCTGTGACCAGCAATTATATTTACTGCTTATTTGTGTTTTCTTCAATCAGATTTTTGTTTGTAGGTTGGCTTTTTGTTGTGTTTGTGATTTGACATATAATTATGCTGTTACATTGATATTTAAACTTGTTTCAAATGCGGAAATAATTCCAGATCATGTCCTCATAAACAGAGCTAGGATTTTTATGGAGTGAGCTAAAAATAGCAGGTAATTTCACTTGTATATTTTAGGCTGATGTATGTTGGTTTTTTGAAAATTGTGGAATGCTGTATAGACTCTTCAAAAAACTTTGGGGAGAACTCAGTTTGAGAACCTTCCTGTTTGAAAATACTTCATAGGTTTTAACATAGATTGACATAGCATAAGGTTTAATTTAGGGTCAATTTTTGAGCTGTTAAAGCATGTTAACAATGATGTGCCATCTTCTTCTCCTTCGCTCTATTATGAATCATATCACATTGAATTAAAGGATTCACTTGATAATAAAGATGCAGGAGGAAAGGACATACTCTCTTTGCATTAACCAAGTCTTATTATTTGATATGTCTTTCCCATTAGTCTAAGTTGCCAGGAGGAATGGAGGAAATTGATTTTAGGCCCATTACTTTCGATAGAATACCTAAAAGACCAATTTTATTATTCTTGGATCTAGGATGAGAATGATGCTTGCATCATTTTTATTGAATATTGTGCTTTTATCTAGAGCATGGGGATTGTTGATGTTTCCTTTCATAATACTGTTGACTAACTTTAAGTGCAAAGAGATGGATTTGATGCAAGAAAAGTAATTCTTTGGCGTGAATGAATTGGACATGCAGATTTGGCTTGTGTTAAACTGATCAGTTAATCATATTGTCCTTGTTCTCCTGTAGATATCATCACAGGGGTCAAAGACCTTGGGGGGGGGGGGGGGCCCCTTAGAACTGGAGGCAGTAGCTTGAGGTGTTTTTGACTGACAAGTAAAAGAATTTTTCAGTCACAAATTCTTAGTTTCCCGATGAAAACTGTACCTGAGATGTCTTTAGATGCCCTTGTATTAGATCTGTTATTTAGGTTGTTTCATGTGTAAAAATTTATCAAATGAACTTTTAAGGTTACTACTGATGCGAGGTTCCAAAGTTTTCAGGTTTCTAGCTAAGGCTAGGATGCAAAACAGGGCATTGCTTCATTGGGGGTACTCTGATCTTCGTTTACGACCCAGGCCTTTGCAAAACTTCGGCTGGGCTCTATTCCAGTCTTTCTAAGATGGGTTATCCAAAAGGCTGGTCAAGATGGTACTTATCAAAATTTTCTTAATTAATCTTCTATTCTGCCATTGTTTTTTCTTGTACGACCCAGCTTTGTTGTGACATATTTTAAGATCTATATTCAAGTTCTAATTGGAGCAGTTGTTGGGTCATTAGGTACCACTTTGAAGCGGCTCTATGGTGCCTTCATTTTATAAGTTTTGTTGTCATTTCCTGCTTGTCCATTATGATTTTGCCTAGTCGTTGTCACACTTACTTCACGTATATGTCATCTTTCTTCTTTAGTGATTTTCAATCTCCTTTTGATAGAATAAAATACGCCAACAATACGCCATCTTATCGTCAATTACACTCACACCAGTCCCATTTATTATATTTTGTGTCGGTCCCAATCTGCACATAAAGTCAAGCTTCTGTCTGCTGCTTGTTCTCCATGGCCACTTCCCAATTAGGGCACCTAATCCTATGAGCCTTATCCCGCTATTTTATTTTTTATTTTCTGCACCCGTTAATATCCTATCTAGCTTTTTGTCATTGTGAGATATCATAGATAATTCTTTCAATTAAAACAAATAAATAAAAATTAAATTAAAATGTAACTTATATTGAACTCTTGTGAACACACAAGCCAAAGTGACAACCACTTCACCTATCCAAACTAAAAGTTGTTCTCGTTGTAGAAGTAATAAAACGAAGAGTCATGCAAGAGGGCGCCCCCTTTGACAATTCTGCATCACACGCCTCCAAAAGTAAATCAAGGGCCACTGACCCATGATTGTTGCTGGGGGCATCCCTTAAGTTACATTCTGAATTACCAACAGAAGCAGCTTCTGGATTGTGTGGTATTCTTCAAGCTTTAACTTAGCAAAGCCATACCTCATCTAATTTTATCATATATATAATTCAAATAACGAGGTAACAGTTTTAACAGGTTACAAGACAAGCTTTCAAACGCACCACCTAATAAGCAGATTCACCTTCTTGAGCATACTAGTTTCAGATCAAAAACATGCACAGAATGGATTTGCATCTAACCCAGAAATAAAGCCTTCTCAACCCATCTAATTTTGCAACCACCATTGTGTAGCATCTGAAGCAGCTCCATGGAAAGCAAGCGTTTAAGACTATTAAGCAGTTTCACCTTCTTCAGCCGCTCAGAGGATGCTCTTAAGGCCATCTCGAATCCTTCCAATGAGACTTGGGTGAGATGCACCAATTTAGCATCCTGAAGACACTTCATGTTCACCATAATCATGCGAAGCCCCATGTCCGAGATGGGACAGTAGCTAAGATTTATCTGCATTAGTAGATATTATCAAGTTAGATAGTCTTTTAAGACCCATTAAATCTGAAACATTGTTAACTGAAATAGATTTCTTCGAGACCTGGCGTAGGTTTGGCGAGTACTGAGCAAGAGCCCACATGGCAGTATCATTGACGTTGTAGCAACGCTTCAAGTCCAACTCCACCAGGCTTTTGCAACCAGATGCAATGGCAATGACCCCAGCGCTAGTGACCTTGGTTAGTCTTCGCAACTCCAAGTCACGGATCTCCTCCAGAGTGCTCACGTACTTCAAACCTCTGTCGGTGATCTGTGCACAGTAGCATATGTTTAACTTCTTCAGCATCTTACAGCCAGTGCTAATTGCCATTAAGCCATCATCACCAATGCCCGTACAGCTGCAACAAACAATGCACACATATACTGTCTTTCAAAACGTGAATGTTGTAAATAAGACACTTGTTCTAGTTGATGATAACATTACCGGTACAGATCAAGTTCAGTAAGCTTTTTGCAGAAATTTCCTATATAGCATAAGCCTTTATCCGATATATTCAAGCAAAGACCCAACTTCAGACTCGAGATCTCAGAACATCTAGACAAGTACATGAGACCTGCAAGCGAAGAAGATAATATGTTCAAGTACAATTTAGTTGGCAATTAAAATATGCAAGCATAAGATGAATCTATTCAACTCTCAAGTTAATTACCAGTGTCGTTTAATCCGATACAATCAGTGAGATCAACCTCCTCAAGAAGGGAACATGTACCAAGTTGAGAGAGACCCTTCTCAGTGATAAATTCACAAGACTCCAACTTGATGCACAGAAGCTTCTTGCAAGATTCAGCTACAGCAGCAAGTGCTGCATCTGTGACTCCATGGCAACATGTGAGATCAAGGGTCTTTAGGTTTCCGTGGCCAGATACAAGTCCCTTTATCCCTTCATCAGTCACTCCCTCACACTTGCAAAGTCCGATTTCAAACAAGTTCTTGCAGTTGAATCCAATTGTGCGGAGGGCCAACGTTGACACACATGCCCGATTGAGTTTTAACAAATTCAAGTTCTTCAGGTCCATCAAGCTTGAGATGAGAGGTTGTGTGAGCTGCTATATCACAAGAAATCCAATGGCCTTAATTTTGCATTCAATCATTCACGAAAATGGCCAACAATTAAATTTGAAAACACTCACATGAAAATAGTAATTGGCACTAATTTGCTGAAGACTGCTATGACCTTTGATGACTGACACTAGTCCAGATGAACTCACATTGTCACACCTTGACACATCAATATTCTGCAGTAATGGTGAGATCACCCATTCAATTCAATTTTCAGATTAACCCAAACTCAAAAACTCATTACGGAATAGCTTTTGATCAAAGAAGAGAGACAAAAGACACTATCTCCTGATTTAGGAAAGAATATTATCTACCTATTCTCTCGTTTAGCCACTGCACACTTATTTTTATAGGTGGCGTTTTCCACGCCAAGAAAAAAATCACGCCATTTTCTTATCTCTAATTTTTTTTTTGGTTAATCAAACTAAAACTATTTCCATTAAAGAAAAAAGTTCAGAACTGAACCCGCAGAGAGTCATTTCCATTTCCGAGAAAATGCATTCCTTCATCATCAACAAAAGGGCAAGCAACCATCAACAATTCCTCCAATTTTCTGAGACCAGATATCGATTGCAGTGATCTCTTGGTCACCTAAACATAACCCAGTAACTCAAATCAATCAGAAACAAAATTTAACACAAAAACATACCTCCAATTTTAATCAAAGAAAAAAGGGGGGAGGGGGAACCTTAAGATAGGAAATATCAAGAACTCTTAGATTGCAACATTTCTTGGACAGAAGCTCAATTCCAAGATCTGTAATCTCTAAACACCATTTCAAGCTCAACTTCTCCAACCCAACACAGCCGACGGCTATTTTCGCCAGTCCCACATCCGTCACTCCCAGACATTTCACCAATTTCAGATCCGTCAACCTCTGAGCACACGATAACGCAGACGCCTCTCGATCACCAACCTGCAAACAGTAGGACAAATCTACCGCTTCCAAGTACGGGCACGACCGCACCACCACCTCCAACCCGCCAGATCTCAACGCGGTCGCTCTGCACAACACCAACTTCCTCAACGACCGGGTCCACGACCCGGACCCGGAAAAGGACCCGAACACCGACGAAACCATGTCGTCGTCAACGAGCGGGCAAACGGAGAGATCGAGAACGTCGAGATCTCGATACTTCTTCAACAAAGCCGGCAGTAATTCTTGCCGGAAAACTCTCAGGACTTTCCGGTGAGCCGACTCGACTCGGAGAAACTCTTTGCAAACTAACCGCCATGTTTTCCGATCAGAGGCTTCTGTGAACTTGTCGAGTACCCGTAAAAGTATATCTTCTGTTAAGACGGTTAAGATTGAAGACGAAGGTGAAGTAAAAGGCGCTTTCTTCTTCATGACGATAAATAGAGTGAAAAAACGAGGACAAGATTCGAAATTTAAGTCGGAACGAAGAGAAAGAGGACTCGGAGACGGAGGAATGGCTGGTGGGTGGATTCGAAGACAGTTTTGGGAAGCCCGAAACGGGTGTTTCGGCCGAAACGCTTTTGCCTGGCTTGCATCGTAACGATTCCTCAAAGTACAGCGTTAGTTTTCGAGAGAGGCTTTTGTTTCCTTGGATTTGAGAAAGACAGCAGAGAAACTGCAGAGTAGAAGAAAGTGAGAAGAAAACGGAAGTAGCAAGAAAATAGAGAAACAGAGGTCTACACGGAAGAAAGAAAGCGGAAATCGCCTGTTCGGAGAGCACCTTCACCAAGTGCCCCAAATGCTCGCGCACAATTACGAAAACAGGCTCGCCTTTTCGGGTTTTTTTTTTTTTTTCTAATATTTATAAGAGTTGACAACTTGACATCTAACCGGTATTATTTATAAAATCAGAAAAAAAAAAATTTTCACCTTGTCCATTATGTTTAATAAATCTTAATTTTTTTTTTCTAATACAGATATTAAACATAGTTCCCAGTCTCCTCTCCTTTCTCCTAAAAAGTAAATAGATAATTTTGAATATTTATTAAACTTAACCACTCTCGTTTTATTACAATCCTCTTTTTTTTTATAATAAAGAAAAAAAAAAGTTTACAGAGTACAGTATAATATTAAAGTTAGATAAATTGCACGTAATCCAAACAAATTATTTTTAAACTAGATGTTTCCAATAGAATTGTATATTGGAAAATAATTTGATGGACCAAATCTAAAATCAGCCTAATTTAACAATTTATATATAATATAAGTTGTTTTTAAATTTATTATTATTTGCATATCTTTTTATTTTTATGGGTTTATTAATATTTGGATTGTTTATTTTAGTAACTTTCATTTCAATTCCTTCAATTATACTAATGAATTAGTTAAATTTAAAGAAATAAAATTAGTCACCTTCTCTACATAGGTAAAAAGGTTTTAAAAATTATTACACTTGATGCTTGTGAATTAAAAATTCTCAATTCCTCTTAATTAAAATTTAACTTTCTGCATTTAAAAATCTTAAAACATTAGAAACTAATTTGATTTAAAAGATCTTGAAAAGTATTTTTTTGCTCTTTGTTAAAAATTAATTAATACTTGATTAAAAACATATATTCAAACTTTTTATTCTTGCTATCATATTTTCAAATAAGTTAATATTTAAAATTATATATATATACATAGGGTAAATTGTAAAATTTTAATAGATATATTACGGCCCAATGCTTAAAATTTTATATCCTAAAAAATATATTCTGACAAACTGTTGCCATGTTTACAACCATCACTATTCCTTTTTTTTTAAATAAATAAATAAATAAATAAAAAGTAATCTTTTATGTAGGATACCCCATAAAATTTAAGACAAACCATATGATTATTTATAAAAAAAAATGTTTAATTTCTTATTTTAAAAAATTATTCAGCTTAAACCATTTTTACATTTAGCAGGTAGCTGGCCATCATTCTTTATTTATTTATTTACAAAAATAAAGTTTTATATGTACCGTTAAATAAATAATAATTGTTAGCCTTCTAATTGGAGTTTAAATACTATCTTAAACGGATATAAGTTATTATTATTTTTTATTATTTTGAAAAGGGACGGAGAATATGGTAGAAGAATAAGGGTAGGAATGGAAAAGAACAGTGGTGGGTCCGCTTAGAGTTGTTGAACACTTGTGCCTTTGTGTGTGTCTATGTGTGACAGGTGCGTACTGGTACTGGCGTACCGGGGAAGGTGAAGTACAAAAGCCGTTCGAAGGCATCGTCCGTCGTGCAATGCTGGGTTGCACATCTTCGTCGTTATCATGTATGTATTTATGTACGCAGTTGGAGACAAATATGGGTCCCACCGTCCGTACGGGTAAAAAGGCAAAACAAAAGGAGCGAAAAAGTTGAGGTGGGGTCCACTAACGTGCAACTCCCGTACCTATCTTATATCTACGGTGAGAACTGAGAAGAAATGCGGAGATGGGCACATGGGGCGGGTACAAACAGGTCCCACCCGGCCACCACCCCAACACAACAGGTCTGACTCGTGACACCTGTGCTGTGGTGTGCTTTTCTATATTAAAAATTAATATCATATATAATATGAATATTTAAATTTTTTTTATTACAGAGTTCTTTTATTTATAAATAGTCTTCGAATTTTTATCTTATTTTTATTTGAAAACAAATTTTAATTATTAATCGACCTACCCATACTATTTTAATGATTGGACTTCTTTTCTTAAGCTACTTACTTTATATACTTTTTTATATTTTATCTGATTTATTTTTTTAATTTTGAAATTTACTTATTATTATCCTTCTTCATGTTTTCTAATAATTTTAGTTATTTTGAACTCATTTAAATGAAGTACATCAATTTTTATAAAATAAATTTTATTTTGATTTTTTAATTAAAAATTATGTATCATGCACATGTGCATATAATATCCCATTAGTAATAATAATTCTTAGAGTCCAACATGTATCCTAATTAGACTTGGACATATGACACTAATTTTTAATATTAATAAAACCACTACTGTTAAACCAAAAAAAAAAACGAGTAATAAAATATTGATTTGATTAATACAAGAGCTAATATTTAGTTTTCCTGTTGAAATATTAATTTAAAAATTAAAATATTACCCCTAAGATTAATATTAACCCATACACCTTAGGTTAAAATACTAACACTATATCACATTAGGAAATAAATGTTAATTAGTTTTTACCATAATATTTTGTTGTTTGATTTTAGATCAAAAAACCAAAAAAAAAAAAAAGAATATCAAGAATGAGATATACAAACGGTCTGTTCTGAAATCAAATTAGTGTTTTCTTATTACTAAAATAAAACCTGTTCTATACTTCAAAACCTTTTAAAGTAATCCCTAAATATTTAGGGTGATATCATATCAAATTTAAAAAAAGAAAAAAAAAGTTGAGATTTAAAACATGACAATCTCTACTCCTAGTGCCGCCCCGAGTAGGGGCCCAAAAAGTGAGAGCCCTGGTCTCTTATTTTTCAGGCCCCTATATATATAATTATTAAAAATAATAAATATTTATTAAAATATTTTTATCTTTATAAAAATTATTAAAATAACTTTGGGTCCTTAAAATGATTTCATCGTGAGCCACCCAAAAACTCATGACCGGCCCCTATCTAAGAACAGAAATTATTTAAAATTAGTATTAAATCAAATTTAAAAAAATAAACAGTTGAAATTTAAAATATGGCAATTGCCATGTATCATAAGTATACTAAAATTAACTTCAGTAGTGCAAGTTACCTGTATCTATTTGAAATACATGATAATCTATACCACTGTAATACAATTTAATTGCCTATAATTGCGTGCTTTAGTGTTTTGATCAATTATGATTCACACAATCAAAACCAACAAAGATTAAAAAACTAGTACAGATACAAATCAAACGTTAAAGCAAAAACTCATTTTCATAAACATGTGTATGATAATCGTGAAACAAAGATAATGAGAAAACTTGTATGACCATGAAATAAGCAACTATTATAAGAAAAACAATTTATGATTATTTAAACTGATAAAAATGAAGCCAGAAATAAAAATTTACTCATGTAATGATGCAATGCAATTGTGGGTGTCAATTTAGAAATTAATTTACAACCTATCTAAAGCACGAAATGTTAGCCATTACTTTATGATTTGACTTTTTCATGATAAATGCAGTTGACCTATGCTGACTTTCTTTGACTTTTCATTCTACTTGTCCCATGTTCTAAACTTGTTTTGTATTGTTGTATCATTTTCATATCATTATGTCCTTTAGGTCTTTCATGCCATTCTCTTAAGCTTTATCATATTCCAAATCCTATGGCCTCGACAGTAGTCAACAAAACAATTAAGTGAGAAACAACTTAGGGCAACCCCCATATTTAAGGCAAAAATCAACCACGCCAACCTTGAGCAAATAATGATCTTTATGCACGTTATCATAGGAGTGACAATTCATGTTATATTGTTATAATCAGGTCGGATCGTAAATGAATATTATCTATATATTAAAAACTCAAAGTCATTCTTTTCATTAATTATGTTATGTAAAATTAAACACAAAACTTTAAATAAATGACAAATCCGAATATGACACATTTAACACATTATTTAAACATATCATATCCACTTCTTGTTTAACTAACAAATTTAACCTAGTAAATAATTTATTTAACTTATTGAAATCAATTTTTTAGATTATTTTCTACAAAAAAAAATGTTGATAAAAATGAACAAACATAAATAAATTAAAAAAAAAATCAAATTAAAATTTTTAAATATTAAAAAAAATTATATCATCAACATACTAATGTTAAGTTAACTGGTTTATAATATGTCTCTTAACCTTATCTTTAATATTGTTAAATATTTTATTTTCGAGTTTTAGTAGGTTGACATATTTATGATTTAAATTTAATAGTATTTAATCATATTTAATTAATTTTAAAATAAACTTATTTATGTTAAACTTAAACTTTTTAACTATATGTCATATTTAAGTTAGATTATCATGTTTAAGTTAAGTTATTATGTTGTATTGCAAATTGTCACCTGTTCTACAAATACTTTTGATGCAGCCCATCTCTCCAATAATTGCCCAAATAGGCAAGCTATTAATGTTGCTTAAGAAGGCAGACGCAAAGGTAAACCGATGCATGACTAATACAAGATGATATACCCCAGTGTATGATAGACGATATAAATCCTTGGATTAAAATATGAATTTTAAATTGAATTATTGGTAGGCTTCAAGTAGAAAACATTCATGAATTAATAAAAAATAGGAATATACTCAACTATTAGTGCTGCAATTAACAATTGTGTGGTGCTGCACCACTTCATTTAAAAGAACAAATGAAACAAATGACAAAGATGAGAATCAAAAAGAAATACGAAACAAGAAATCAGAACACAACTCAGTTTCCTTTAACAACACATATCATTCATCAAGACTCTTCTGATCTTCTTTTCAATCTCTGCAATCAGTATGGACCTTCCACAGATTTCTGCTGAGTGGCGTAGAAGAATGGACCAACAGAGTAGAGCTTGGTCTTCTTGTTGGTTAGCAAGTGATAAGAGCCTGGAACAGCACCACCTACGCCATTGTTCACATCTGTTGGCACATTGCAAGTTTCCGAGGGAGAGTTGTTAAGGAACACCTTGCAGTTTGAGATCTCAGAGATGCCCTGTTCCTTAGCAATTGATCCATAGAAGTAGCCCTTCTCATCGGTTGGGTTGCACAGCTTGGAAACTGGAGGTAACTCGTACCCTTCCTTGTCCACCTTCAAGCATGTTATCCTTGCCACAGCTCCTACAAGCACACCCAAATCATTATTATACTGGGTAAGTCGGTAAAGCTCCGTCTAGTGGGACTATACTAACATCATTTAGATGATTGAGATTACCTTGTAAGGGGGTGAGACCAGAGCTAGATTGGCAGTAGACAATTCCTTGAACGGCAATGTAAGAATATTGCTTCTCTTCTTCAACCTCAGGTTTCTCATGCCCGTACTTCTTCGGAACATTCTCTTGTTCAGTTTTTGGCTTCTCGGGGATAGCTACTGATTCAGTCTTTGGGACTTTCTTCTCCGCCTTCTCAACATCATTCTTTGGAAAATTCAAGTGAGAGTCATCAATGTCTTGAGACTTTTCAAGAGTAGGGTGTTTAGAGATCGTCTCTGTAACCTCCTCCTCTGGCTTTTCAAGGCTTGGCTTCGGCACCTTCACAGGAGACTCCTCTTCTTCTTTCTCAGCAAATTTATGGGGTTTCTCAATTTCTTCCTCATGACCAGGATATTGGTAAGGCACATCCTTCTGATTTTCGGGAGAGTAAACTCCATGATTTTCAGAGCTTGCTAATGGATCTTCTTCTCCATAATGACCGTAGGGGAGACTCTTCAATTTTTCTTCAGAATCAGCTTTGGGCTCTGGCTTTGTGACTTCTTCATAACCTACTTCTTTCGGCTGCCGATCATGATCAGTTGTAAGCTTGTGTAAATTCACATTAGCTTCAATATCTCCAATGGCCTTCTCATGAGTAGGCTTCTCAACATCTTCTTTGTTCGGGATTCCAGGAATATTCTCACTGCTTCCTTCATGCTCTTCATAGGTTGCTACTGGCACTTCTTTGTCAGCCTTTGGTTCTTTGGGCTCTTGGTAATTCGGCTTTTGGACTTCATATTTTGAGTCCTCTTGGTAATACTCAGTGCCATAAGCAGAGGCACCATTAATGGCCAGTGACAAAAGAGCAAGAGATAATATGAGGGAGAGGCGAGCGAGAGCCATGAGTATATGGGGTGCTGTGTGTATTCGGTTTTGAGAAGGTGAGTTTTGAAGATGAATTAATGCTCTCTGTTTTTTGCTTTTTATAGAGATGTATGGATATTATTATAAGGTTTTGTTAGTTGGGAAGAAAATGGAAGCTTATTTGGGTGCACGACACCTTGGAATCTAGGTGATTGGGAAGCACGTAACCATGATTGTGTAACTTAGGATAAGGTATGAATGATTGAATAGGTTTATTGGATTTTCTCTTTTCATTGCCACTTGGGATTTTAATGGGACCTTGTTCCAAAAGGGTTCTTCATGCATGCGACCGCATTGGAATTTGACAGTTAGACTGTTATCTGACAACTATAACTTTTGAGTTAAATGATTACTAACATGATATCCAAGCAAGATTTAACATAGATTATGTTATTATTAAAGTTAGAGGAAGTGAGTACTTCTAAGTAAAATCGAGAACATAGTGTCACTCTTATTTTGATTAATAAGAAACAAAAAACTTGTATTAATTTTTTTTTTCTGAGAGTTTGGATTTAAAAAAAAAAAAAAAGATTGGACACATACAAATGAAATGTGCAACATTTCAATGGTTGAGATCTTATATGTTTGATTTATAAAGTTGAGGCTAACATGATACATATGGTGTGCTACTTTTAAGCCCTTCTGCCAAGCCCAACTAGATAGATCAAAGGGGTCCAAACCCATACAAATCCTAAGTCTATCCTTCTAGGCCTTAAGAATTTTTTTGGTACTTTTGGTAGAGTAGCTTAGTCAGTGTTGTTTAGGCCTGATTAGGTGTTGAATTAATTGAATCCTTTGTTTCGTGTTTTTGAATTAATTTGAATTTAAATAATTTTAAAGAAATTTGACAATGTCTACTTTCAACTATATCACATTCATATTTTAAATAAAACGATTAATACTAGCTTTTATAAAGAATAATATTATTTGTCGTTGTGTGCTAATACTATTTTTTTATCTCAACTTCTAACTTTCTTTAAATATAACAAGAGGGCACATTTGTTTGGGACATACAAATCATTTGTATGTCCGAGTTAGCTTATCTATGTTGAAAAATGGTATTGACACCTATTATATACAAAGAGTTTTCTTCTAAAACAAGTGTGTTCTTTAAAATTGTTTTTCTAAGAGTTATACTTTAAATAGGTCTCTTAAAAAATTTTAGGGTGTGTTTGGCAACTATTTAAAAAAAAAGCTATTTTTTTTTAAAGTTTTCTTTAAAAATTGTTCTTAAACTTTTTTTAATGTTGTTTTGTTGGACAGAAAATTTTTTTTTGTGATGATTAACTATTAGTTACTTATTCATTTAAATTAGTACAAAAAAATTTCATGAGAAAAGACGTTATTTTCTCACCCTTCTCACCCTCTAGTTGAAAATATTATGGTGAAATGATTAGCCAAGAAATTTTTTTAAAAAAGCTTTTTTCACCTGTTGTTGCTAGCCAAATATGAAAAAGTAAAATTTTATTAACAAAATCACCATTTTTTCAAGAGAATTTTTATTTATCACCAACCAAATATATCCTTAGTCTTGTTAGTGCAAGATTTGTCCAACATTAAAAAATATGTGCGGTTTGGATAAATTTCGCAGAAAAGGATGACCCAAGAATAAGAAGAACGGGATGGATGAGAGGCAATCTTAAACAAAGGCTTTCTAATACCCTAGTCTCTTCAGATCATTATAAAGCTCATAAGCAATGAAATATAGAGTTGATTTAGGGTAAAATGTAGTGTTTGTTCGTGTTCTAATAAAACTTATTTAAGTATGTACTTGATACTATAAAGACATTGTCCTAGTAATAGAGTTTGTTTGCTTTTTACAAGAACTTGTCAAACCACATAATCCTTTTGTATTTAAATATATAATTAGTTGAATATAATCTAACAAATACTTACAAAAGAAAAAGATTGTAACTTATATTGCATTAGATCAGTTTAACTTGACCTAATTATATAATTAGTCAAATTACATATGGAACAGTTTCATTGCTAATATATGAAATGAAATTGAAGTGTTGAGTTGTGAATTCAAGTACATATAAAAACCACTAGTAAATCGTTCTCAAGAAAGCAATGTACATATAGGTGGTAAAAGAATGCACGCGACAAACAGCAAGATCAACAACATAGAGTAGTAGCATAACACTGGGAACGACGTTCGACAGTGAGCATAGTAGTAAGAAGAGAACAAGATCAACAACAGGACGGTGAACAACACAATGACCACCACAAAATAGCAAACAGGTGCAGCAGTTGCACCAATTACGATACGAGAAAATCAGTCGAGTTGCAATAGCGATAGGAGTAGGTCAATGGCAGGGGAGCAACAATGAAGAGCAGGGCAAGAACAACAATATCAGCGGTGATTATTGGCTAGCTGAACATTGAGAAATCAAAAGAGGAAAACTATTCAAATCCGTTCTAATACCATAATAAAAGAATTGAATAATTGATATTATTAGATTTAATATTACAATGATATATAATACAGATGAACTCTTGAGGATATAAATGGTAACTTATCAATAATTAAAAATAATATAAAATATGAAAACAAATATATAAGATATCCTGAATAAATATTATATTATAATATCTTACTTATATAGTAAGAATACATTCATTAGGAGAGAAAACACAAATAAGTCGCTGATGTAAGTGGTCAGGTGCATATCTCTTTTTCCATAAAGCAGCAATTTCTTTGTACATGACAACAGTCATGTCATACCCTGTGGCTTCATTGTGGGCACTTACTATGGATGTGCCAAGAGTCAAGTACTGAATCGGCAATGTGAAATGTGTTTATCCATCTGATTTTGAGGGTAAAGAGCCAAGACAAAATACCAAAAGCGTTTCCTAACGGCAACTCTCATTTACAAGACTATGGCTGCTTCCTAAAAGAGTGACTTCACCTGTGTTTTTGGATGCTTTCAAGGGGAATCACCCTCACTTCATCCTAGTTATTTCTAACAGCCCATGCATTTTCCAAAATAATTTAGTCATAATAATCCCACAAACTGATATCTAATTATATGTAACGTTAACTTTTACTATTAGCTTTTTTAAATGAAGATTGAATTAAGTAAACGAAACTCAATACCCTTAACCAAAAGTCTCGAGCTTAAAATTTAGATTAAAAAAATTATGTTAAAATTTTTTTCTTATTTAAATCCTTATATTAGTTTAAACAATAATTAATCTCAAAATATATATAAAATTGATTTGAGAACTCATAGTAAAAAAAAATTAATAATATATATTTTATACTTTTAAAAAAAAATTGAGGAAAAGGAGGTTTAAAAAAATTAATGTAAAAATATTTTAAACATTTACAAACGAAAGAAAAAAAAAGTTAATTAGAGTATCAGTAGTTACACTAAAAAAATTATTAGCTTAAATAAAAAGTTGTCTCGTGTTAAAAAGGTACCTAAAAAATATAATAAATAAATTTAAGTTATGATTGAATCAGAATGGTAATTTTCGAAATTTTATTGAAACCCAGGGGCATATTGTTCCTAGACATCAAAAGGCTACAAAAAAGGTCGACCGCCATTTCAGGCGTTATGTTTTGGAAGCGAATCGGCAATGATCGACCCGTCCGTTACCAAAGCATCTAAACAGCAGACGGCAGCTTGAAATCAATCATGCATCATCCACCACATATCGTATAACGGAGCATTGAATCGCAGCCACGTGGAACTTTCTGGCCCCAAGTTGGCCATGTGAGTCGGTGACGCCATTAAAAAACGACCTTTCCTTTCCGAAAGAAAGAGAATCGTACGGTCTTTATTGCATCACATGCTGATAATCCTACTAACGTCTAATCGTCCGTTCCTGTGCAACAGAGAAAAAGACAAGGGCGAACCAATTTACGGCTCTGCCCTTCCTTGCTTCCAATGCGCCTATAAATCTCAGAACCATGACACAACGCCCTTCGCACTGTGATTCATAGTAATTCATGTTATTGAAAAGCATAGACGAAGAAGAAGAAGACGACGACGAAGAAGAAGATGTGTGGAGGAGCGATCATCTCCGACTTCATTGCAGTGAAACGTAGCCGGAATCTGACGGCCCAAGACCTTCTGTCGGAATTTGACGTCATCTCTAATCTTCTGGGTTTTGACTACAAAGAAGATAAGGAGCGCTTCTGCTTCCCTGCTGACCATCACTTCAACCAGAAGGTACTGAAATTAAATTAGACATATTTTTATTTATCTGTAGCTATGTACTTAGTTTCTTGGTTTGATCATGAAATTAAGAATAATTACATACAAATCTCTTAGACTTTTACACGTACAAAGAGGAGACACCTGGGGATTCTTATTTGATATGCGATTTACTTACTCCATTTTCTATGGGATTTTTTTTGGGTCAATACTAGATTCTCTTCCTGATTTGAATAAACTGTATAACATCTTCAAATATTTATACATCTTTGAAACATTTTTTAAATATGTATATACGACATTTTTAACTATAATGCTTAGGTGCAAGAAACTAGGCCTCATTTGGATAGGAGGAAAAAAAAAAAAATATTTTTTCACCCAAATAATGCTAACACGACTACTGCTACCATATAATTGTAGTACACATAATTATTAGAAAAATACATGCCTTATATGTCCTATCTCACTTTCACTTAATAGTTGTATGAACTCTAATTACACATAAAGAAAAAAAATTATTTGACATAGCGTGTATTTATATTATTAAATAAAAAAGGTGATGCATGCCCATTTATTCGATAGTATGTGTTATAAAATTTAGTGTCCAAAATGAAATTTATATATCATTCCTCATAAAATTTTATGTATTATAAACAGCAATAAACCATATCATTAAGGATATATAGTGCCTCATTCATAATTATTTTGGGTTTTAATAGCATTTTGTGTCTTATATGGAGAACTCTTGTTCATTGGACTTAATTCATTTAGTTGAAGAAGAATAAAATCGTGAACAAAAAGAACAAGAACAAGATAAACAAGAACCCGACACAAGGAGGAGGCAATAGCAAGAGCAAGAAATCAGAAGGAAGAACAAGGAAGAACGCGTACAGGGGGATAAGGAGGAGGCCATGGGGCAAATGGGCAGCTGAAATTAGAGACCCGCAAAAGGGTGTTCGTGTCTGGCTGGGCACTTTCGATACAGCTGAAGAAGCTGCAAGAGCATACGATGCAGCTGCAAAGCGAATCAGAGGAGATAAGGCCAAGCTCAACTTCTCTGATCCTCCAGAACTACCACCGGCATCTCCACCTCCAGTGAAGCGTAGCCGCTGGTCTGAAGCACCTGAGGAGTACTATAATTTCCAGCAGCCAGCATCTGAACCGTTTCTGATGGATTTTCCATTTAAAGAAGAAATATATGACGATTACGAGCAGATGTCCAGCGTGGGATCATATCTGGGATTAGTTCCGGCAGACCAACAAGGCAATATTAATGGCGGATTCGAGGAAGTGCCCATGGATGATCTGTGGTCATGGGACGACGTTCCTATAGCTTCTGATCATCTTGTTTACTGATGATCTTATATGGGCCTATTGTGTTTAAATGTAATTCAGGTTACAGAGACGAATCTATTTCTGATTTCGATTGTGTCTTGCTTAGTTGATGTTTTCAGAGTGCTTTCCTTTTTCGAGTTTGGATTACGCAGGTGCATGTATCTGTCTGTGTCATACAGTAATATCATGTTGTATTCCTTTCCAGAAAGAATATAATGTTGACAAAAGACAGCATCACAAATAATATATATATATATATATATATATATAATTAAAGGAAGCCATTATCACATATTAAATTTATAAGTATTGAGAAAAATAATGAGTTCCCACTTTTCAAACCCTAATTGTCACTAAAAAGTTAATTAGAAAATCAATAAATCTCATTTAATGGATAAATTGATATATATCTTAACACATATATTATAATTAGATAAATTGATATATATCTTAATGTGAATATTATTATTTTTATAATAGATAAATTGAATATTATTATTTATATTCACATTAAATTTATTATTATCTTAATGTGAATATAAATACTTATCATGCCATACGTTGTGTGTTTAAAAATGTCAACATATTAAATGAGTTTTTTGTTATATATATATGATGAAAAAAATATTATTTATTAGACAATTAAGTTTATAATTTTCTTTTATTTAAAGTGTCTTAATGATTAATTGGTGTAAGTAAGTAGGCCAGGAGACCGTAAACTGCTATCAAAGAAATGCTGAAGTAAGATTGTTCATGATTGGAGAAGGTCCAAGCTACTCACTTTACCTTATCAAAGACTTAAAAGCGCGTGGCTGCCACGCGCACAGCACCAAGAAGTTGGACCCCTTTTCAGCCACAAATGTTTAAGCCCCACATATCAATGGACAATTGCATTAAAATTAAAACCCTCCATTCCCAAAAAAAAGTATTCAAAAAAGTATTTTAATTAAATATTTTTTAAAATTGCTTTTAATTAAATATTTTATTTCTAATTTGTTTTATTCAAATTATTTTCAAATTAAAATATTTTTGTGAAATGTAATTGAGTTCTTAATTACAAAATAATGTTTATAATTTACTTGAATGAAATTTTAATACATGTTTTGCATTTAAGCATATTTTACAAATATAAACGTATATTTAAAAGGATATAAAAAGTTGGAATATAAAATTATACTCATCAATTAGATTTTTTAAAAAAAATATATAAAAGGTGAAATGAACAACCGTATTTGAAAGGATAAAGCAATAACAAAGATAAATTAATAAAGTACCTTGAGATTGCTTCTAAGAAGTTGAGTCGATCATGCCACAGAGAAAAAGCAAACTGACTGAAAATTGGATTTAACCATCAAGATTGTTTTGATCTGTAACACTTCAACCGTACTAATAATATATATAATTTATTTAAATTATTTTACTTTATTTACAACAAATTAGAAGAGATTAGTTATTATACCAGAAAGTGAGAGACGTGTCAAACAAAATAAGTTTTTAGTATTCCATGAGTATTTCTTTATCTTGGTTACATATATGACATTGTAAATATAAAAATAATAATTTAAATGTAAGCACGATATCTGTATGAGCATATATTGCATTAATTTGGACTTCATGAAATTGTATTTACACTACAATGTGTTTTAGATTTGCAAAAACATATTCAAAACATGATATCGTTTTGATGGATTGAGCGATGGAGAATAATACTTTTTTATGTGATAATCTATGTGGAATTTGAACCATGAGAAGTATCAACGTTTATCTATGTGATAATTTTCAAAATGATTGTATATAAGGTGATAATTAGAGGTGCGATCTAATATTGTTAAAACCAAATAAAAAATGACATTAACTCTATTTTGAATGATTGAAATTATAGCATGATCACTATGTTAAAATACATATATGTATTATTCAGATTTGCATAGTGAATTTAAAGATTTTATTTAATTTGATTATGTGCATAATTATCTAAATGCATCTAAATACCATTGATAAAGAATATTCACCGAGCTTGTTGTAGCTCACTTATTTTTTTTAACATTTCAGGAAAAGATAAAAAGGAAAGCGACCTGCACAGTAAGAGTAGACTATTCTTAAAATCACCGTTATGTATGTACATTAAATTATTTTATAAGGTTTAATTTTTATAACTATACTTATCACTATATGTATAATATTACCTAGAGGTATGTGAATTTGTTTAACCTACCCCCAGCTGCTTAGAGCAGCTAGTGATGGTGTCTCCCTACCCCACAAGAGGGCAGGAATCGAACCCCCCCCCCCCCCCCCCCCCCCCCCCCCCGCCCCCCCCCAAAAAAAAAAAAAAATTACTTTTAATTTTTTAAAATTTTTATTTCTCATCATCCTATTTCATCCTGTCCTCTCCTACCAAAATAATCATCATCCTATCTCATCCTATCCTATCCCCTGTGCACCAAACGGGCCCTAAGTGTAAATTGTGGCCGGATTGATGTACAGTAACAGAACAGAACAGAACAGAACCATTGTGAAAGCACCAGAAGGCTTTCAATTAGAACTCGGCCATTCAAATTCTTATTCAGAAAACCATTAGACAGAAGCATCAGAAGATCAACGCAAACAACAATAACAGAGTTTACAATGTCGAATCAAAGTCATTTTGTTAAAAGAAAGCCCAGATTTACGAAATCAAGATCAAGTATGAGAAAAGTAGAAAAGAGATTTCTTCAACAAGCCAAACCATAAAGTTCCAAAAAGAGAAAAAGTTGAAAAGGAAAATGAAAAATCCCCTATTTTCTACTTCTTCTGAAGCCAAATCAGAAAAAACCGAATACACCCAAGATCTTATCAGAAAAAGGGTATTAAGAGCAAATTAAAGACCCCAATTTAAGCTAGCAAAACCCCAAAATCAGTATACCCAAATAACCATCACAATAACTATCATCCCGAAAAAAAAAAAAAGAAGAAGAAAAGAAATAGTACCATGAGAGCAAAGCCAGAGACAGTGGCCCAAGAGTTGGCAAGGGTGGAACCAGCAAGCTCTAGATCACCAAGGTGACCAGCAAACATGACAGAGACCATGGTGATACAGTAGTACGAAACGTTGGTAAGTATCATTGGAACTGAGAACAACACCTGGCTCTTTGCCTCTTCGACATCCACCACCTTCCTCCATATTCCACCTCCTTCTTTCCTCCTCAAATCTTCTTCTCCTTCCAACAAACCCACTCTTACTGAAGAATCCATCTTCTTCTTCTTCTTGTTCTTCTTCTAAAATCTTCTCTCTGGACCGTTTACGAATGAGGAGGATATTTGCTTATTTCAGCTTTGAATTTCGACCCAACTCCTCCAGGACCTCACTTTCTCTATACATTTATCAAGAAGTCTGATCTGACACGTTCTTTCTCTTTGTAGATAGGGAAAAATGCATACAAAAGAAAAAATAAAAAATAAAAAATAAAAAAACGAACTCGTTGGAGCAGGTGATCATTGACGTTGAACGGTACTAGTTCAGCGTGCCATATAAAATATAGGTA
>JAJIYU010000361.1:0-54498 GCA_030144865.1 Tinospora cordifolia
ATAATAATAATAATAATAATAATAATAATAATAATAATAATAATAATAATAAGTGGATTAGGCTCCAATATGGTACAATCTTGACATAAGTTTAATTCTATTAACCCTTAACCATCTCTTATGGGCCAAAAGCTTCATTGTTCTTTCTTTCTTATTGCCAGACTAATCTTTTTGTTAACATGTGTTGAATTAACTCAGCCACATAAAAGATCGGTTACAAATAATTCAATCCTATAGATTATGCGCCTTACTATAGCTATGGACATTTATTGTGAGTAATGTTAGGATAATATGTTCAAAAATATACAAATTGTAATTATCTCTAAGAGTTGTTAATTGTTTTAAATTATTTAATTAATTTATAATTTAAACTAATTTAATAAATCTTATGAAAGAAGTGCGTTCAACGTTTTATATTGACTCTAGTTTTTATCATCTCGAGGACATTGAACATTCAAACATTATATGTGCAAATGCTATCGTCATAATATAATCAAAGTTTCTAAAAATAACGACATAAGATGTAGTTAAAGGTCAAGTCTTCGATTTGATTTTGAAATAGTCAAATTCATACATATAATCTTGAAATGAATCATCCAAAGTGCTAACAAAAACATCAACTAGAACCAATAGGCTATTGGTTTGGTGGTCTGCTCACTGTTTTGTGTAAGCGAAGTCTCGATTTCAAGTCTTCTGAATAATACATCACTCTTTAGGAGGCTCCAACCCTAAAATGAGAGCGGTGTAGAAGGTCGAGGGAGATTATTCTCGAGGTGCGTGTTAAGTTGATCGGGAGCACCTCTTGAAAGGATCCCAAAAAAAAAAAAAAGAAAAACATTAACCATAACTTTTGGGTGGGTGGGAGTTAGGCTGCTTTCAAACACAAAAAATCAGTGCTTGTTTTATATTCGTGTTCAATCTTTAATAGTTTGATTGGATGTCCACCTCTATAACTTCTGATTTTTATATTGTATTTTTTGAAATTAATATATTTTTTATAAAATAAATAAATAAATACTAACATGAACAGCTTTAATTTTTGCCTTACAAGTCAACCAGTCTTTGTCCCAGTGCGAGCCTCTCGTGTACAAGGCTAACCACATTAAAGGCATTTATCCACCGTCCATTGGGATGTCACAATGCCCTTATAAATAAAAAAGTAATAAAAATATAGGATAAATATTAGAAAAACATTACAAAAATATTTATTTATTTAGTTTTTGAGAGAAAGGGCGTAAATAAGGAAAAAAAATATAATTTAGTATAATTTATTATAAAGAGGCAGAAAAATATTCAAAAAACAATTATATATCATATTTGAAAAAAAAAATCATTATTCCAGGATGGATAACGTGCCAAGTGAAACAAGGTTAAAAGGCTGTCAAAAATGGAAAAATTCTCCAAGCACAGCGCAGTGGACTCTTGAAAATGGCAAGCGCGTAACTCAGGCGGATGACGCTTTCACTCAAAGTTATCTCCGGTTGCGCCACTTGACCGTTCTTTCCTCCTTAATCACGGCTTTGCTTGACGAGCAAGTTAAAAACCTCCATAATCCGAATCACGAATTGCCTTTAATGCCCCTTCCAACCCCCCATTACTGCTGTTAGGACGCATGGCATTGCTTAACGTACCTGTTCAGATATTTAAATATTTTCTCTTAAGGCTGACCACTCGTTATGTATATAAAGCGATAGCAACGAGGTTGTCGTTCAGCGTTTCCAATTTATTCTATTACCATAACTCCACTCTCTCCTTATCCGCCCACATTTACTTATTCACATATATATTTGTATAATTTATTATACAAAAAATGGTAATAAAAATAGAGTTTTTTTTTTTTTAAATTTTCATGCATTCTCTTTTCATTTCAATATTTTTAATATTTATCTTTGCTTACCCATTTCATTACAAAGCATGGAAGGAATAAATTAAATAAAAAAATGTCTCTGATACGCATAAATTTGGATAATTTCGGGTAAAAATCTATTAAATAGTATAGTTTTAATTTTTACAATTTATTTTTATTGAAGAAGGTTGTTTGTTAACTTGTATAAATACAATATTTAGAATATTAATTATGACCATGACCTCACGAGCCTTTCATGTCGTTCAAACAAATATATTTTATGACCGTAGCATGTAAGGATACAAAGTTGTAATTTGTAGTATTGGAAAAGAAAGAAAGAAAGAAAGAAAGAAAAGAAAAGGAAGCCACCTCATGACAACATCAAAGGTTGATAAACAAAGAGCAAAGAAAGACCAAGAGCAAGGGCAGTAAAGTCATTTGATCAATCCGTGATCCCTATTAAGGCTACTTTTCCGTTACTTGCGCGATCATCCTTTGGGTTGCAGCGGGCATTTTTTTACCTTCTCGCACCCTTTGGATCGTCACCTACAAATTTCCGATCCTGAGCTGCAAAAACAGTTTAAAAAGGAGAGGGAGAGAGAGAGAGAGAGAGAGAGAGAGAGAGAGAGAGAGAGAGAGAGAGAGAGAGAGAGAAGTTTTTTTTCAATCTCTCGCGTCTCTCTTGTAGCATTCGATTCAAATACCCTAATCCCATAATTAGGGCTTTTGAAATTCTCAACCCGTTTCAGCCTCGAAGAATTAACCGAAGAATCTGTTTTATTTTCTCGTACAAATACAATTAATTGTTGAGAAAAGCAAAAATTTCGCTCAATTTTTTCATCGTGATTTTTAATTTCAGGTTGTTGCAACAGAATTAGATGATATTACTAAAAAAAGCATAACGGAAAGGATAAAGATTTAAAAAAAAAAAGATGAGATTGTTGTCATGAATTATGCGTTTTGATGCTTTTCTGGTGGGGTTAAGCTTTGATGAAGGAGCGGTGGTTTTTGTTGGTGGTAAGATAGAAAAGAAGAAAGAACACGGTAGTTAAAGCTGGGGACTTGGGTTTTCGAGCCTCGGCAGGATTCGGCCGAGTCAGCTGAATCGCAATCCCGCGATGTAGGTGCGAAGGATTGCCGGATATGTGCTGCCGGCGGCGATTTTTGGTTGAGATTGGGTGGCGGTGGCGGAGGACAGCTTTTGGGTCCGGTCGGTGGGTTCAGCCACGAGAGCGAGCATGACTTAGCTGTAATGGTGAGCGATTTCTGGGAGAGCGGAAGCACTGGGGCTGATTCGAGGTGCAGCAGTGACAGTGAATCTGCTCTCTCCGACCTCGCGCATCTCGCTGAAAAGATTTCGGTAAGTCTTCCTCTTTAGAACTGCTTTTTTCTTGTGTGTTTCGTCAGAATTCTGAGTTAAATTTCTCTTTCCTTCCTTTGTTTTTTTTTGTCGTGAAAGAGAACGAGAAATTGTTAAGAAAGCAGAGCGAGTAGGTTGATTTACTGAGAAACTTGTTTAGTTTTGGCCTGCGTGGTCAGGTTCGTGCTTATTACGATTGATATGGTAGAATCTTCTAAGTAATGGTTTATGAATGTGCGTGGTGGTGTTATATAATTTATATGGGCGAGATGGATTTGGCAGGATATTTGAGTCAATAATTATAGCTTGAATTTAGTGCGATAAAATTTTTTATTACAATCAGATGGTAACTTGTAGCAGCAATTCTTTTTGCGGTAAAAGATGCATGATCACGAATTACTTTCTCTTTCTCGTGGCATGAATTTCGGTATGATCCATCTTTGGATTGACATTTAACATAAAGTCGAGGGATTAATCATTCCTTATTTCCTCATAGATAAATGAGTATTGGTATTTTTTTTTTTCTGATAGCATTTTGAGTCTTTTTTCATGTGTGGTTGTGAGAAGATAGTTGGCTTGATGCTAAGCATTTATTTACGGATTTTTGAAATTGCTAGAGTGATTTCTAAAAGAACTGTTGTGTGGCACTAATGTTAAACAAACACCTGGTGGATTTTCTTTTCCAACATTAATTTTCCTAGTGCTCATTCCAAGCTTACAAATAAGAAATGCCTTCTGCGCTTTTTTTTTTATTATAAATCTACTGCCAAAAATTCAATTCGTAATGTCAACATTCGATATGTATTTTTGAATAATTTTATTTTTCAATTATTCAACCATTTCATTTTGTCATATTTAACGTAATTGAAAGGCATTTAGTGCTCCTTTTGATTAGCTTTCCATCATATTCTTTTAGCTGAATGGCATCTATTTCTGTGTTGCCCCTTTCTCTAATTATGAAGCATGGCTACGTGACTGTACTGAATATTGGCCTGCCTTTCCTTAAAAAGGAAAAAAAAATCTGCTTGTTAATCAAAACATAATTAAGTTGTTATTTGTAGCTATTTTTTGTTGCATGAATCCAAAGCAACGAATTGGGTATAATCTGGCTATGGTTGTCATGCATTGCCACGTGTCTAATCGTGGTTACTTGATATCCAATTATATGTAGGAGATGTATCCTCTTAATTGCATCAATTTTTTTTTTTTTTGGGGTTTTTATTTTCTTTTTAGCTCCCATTGAATGGCAAAGTAGAAGCATGGTATACAGCTAATTTTTCTTCCCACAAACATATTTAAAGAGGTTATAGCAATTTAGATTGACCTGAACTACTCGCGAATTATTTGATTGTGACATATTACTCTGCTACGAAGGACTTAGCATCATGGAATTCCTTTAAGGTGATAGCTCTATGCACATCTTTCATTTCTTCAGATATGCTTGTGTTTACATTATGGGTTCAGATGCTGAGTTTTTGGTTATTTATTTATTTTTGGTTCCTAAGTATGGTTTATCTTACAATGTTGATTGTCATATAATTTGAGGTTTTATCAACTGTTCTTGTCCAAAGTCCATGGTGTCTGGTAGAAGGATAGAGAAGACATGGGTACTCATTTGGTAAATGCAGTATTGTATTCACAGTATATCTGATTTTTTATTAATAGAAATTATCAGCAGTTTCCTTTTCAATCTTCTTGTGAAAATCTAGTGTTCTGATTTTCTGCAATCAAGTATTTGCACATTAGGCATATAATTTAATAGTTAGAACAATTTTTGTTTATTTCCTTCTTTCTTGTTTGATCAATATCAAAAATTAAATTTGCTTAGAAACGGTGATGTAGCAAGCTACCAAAGCAGTCTATAAACACTTGCCATTGGTTCACCTTTTCAATAATGAAGATGAATAGAATAACTGAAAGAAATTTCAGAGCTTGACTACCTGTGATTACTACCTTTGCTAGCGATTGATGTTAGCCTTCTAACTGTTTTTACTTTATTATGTCATTGCAGTACCACAAGCCTGCGGTGGATCAGTGTGAAAGTGAAATCTTATCTACAGTTCATTCCCTATTGCTTTCAATGAATGAGGCAGACCTTCATTTTACCGACTCAAGTCCATGCAATGCCAGCTGTGTAAGGTTTTATTTAGTAAAGCTCCTGAGAAATTGTGGGTATGATGCAGCGGTTTGCACATCGAAGTGGCATATTTGTGGGAAAGTACCTGGAGGTATGGACAAGTTCCATCGCTATTGTTTATAGCTTTTATTAATCTTTTTAGGGTAGATATGGACTCTAGATAAATTTGTGCACCATGCATTTCTCGTACGCAATAAGTGCCAACCTTGATGTGCAGTGTGAGTGTCTTGATTTCATGATGTTTCTTTGCATCATAGAGGTATATGATTAAATAAAGGGAGCCTAGGCTCAATGTTGAATGCTGTTACCATGTTCTTGCTAGTCACATTTTCTAGTTGTGAAGATAGTGTTTTGCAATGCAAGATAGGACTGCATGCTTTAGGGGTGAAGTGATCTAAAGACTCTTTAAGTTTTACCTTTCCTTGAGTCTCACAAAGGTGAGAGTTTCATGCACCAGACTGCGCTTTTTGTTTTTAAAGGTCTGATCAAGTACTAATGGCAGTGGGAAGATTGCCATCATTTCTTTCTTGTCTGCTATAGGTTTCACATCTAGTTACTTGAGACATTATATTTATTCTACATTGTGCTGAAGAGTGGCTTGAGTGTTGTAAATTTTGTTGTTCTTATCAAAAAGAAAAAAAAAAAAAAGAAGAAAAGCCGATTCTGCACGTCTGGTGTAATTTAAGTCTCTTTACTTTCATAATGTTTTTGATAGCATGGAGGAATTTAGCTATAGTTGGTTCAGCTGTCATCTAATTTTTATCATTTGGTATTTAGGTGATCATGAATATGTTGATGTCCTCGTCCATAATGATGCTGGGGGCTCTGAACGGTTCATCATTGATATTGACTTCAGAAGCCACTTTGAAATAGCAAGGGCTGTAGAGTCCTATGATGCAGTTTTGAATTCCCTCCCGGTGGTCTTTGTGGGCTCTTTATCCAAGCTGATGCAGCTCCTTCAAGTTATGGTAGAAGCTGCAATATCTTCGCTCAAGCAAAACTCCATGCCACTTCCTCCTTGGAGGTCTCTGGCATATTTGCAAGCTAAGTGGCATTCCGAATACCAGAGAAAATTTTATCCAGACAAGCAGTGTGTTCACGATAATAAGAATTCTTATCGCAAGCAATGCATTGGGCTTCTAGGGAGGCTGAAATCTTCTCTTCAATTGGAAATTGAAACAGAACGGTTATTGAAGCCTATAAACAATGATAATAACAGGAGACACAAGCTCGAAAGGAGGAAACACACTTCGGTCAGAGCGCTGTGAAGATAACAGATCTTGACCAGTGGAAACGACATTCAAATTCAATACTTCTGAATACTTAAATTTATAAGAGGCTTCTTCTTCTTTTGTGGCAAGAGTTATTGTTATTATTATTTTTGGATGTTTCATAAATCAGAACCTGAGAATGCTGCAGGTTCATATAGTCAAAAGCATTAAGAGTAGTATGGTATATCTAGTGGGGTAACTTCATGTAACCCTTCTCATTGATTTTTGTTTATTTGAATTTTTTTTATTTGTTATTTTTGTTTCTCTTAAGAACAGAGGCAACTGGAAGTCAAGACCGACCAGTGCATCTCAATAATTCATAGTTTTTGTTTTTTTATGAATTTTTTTTGGTCAGATGATCGAACCAGATGGGTATATCATTTCACTGTATTTGTAATTCCTTTTGCTGTTATCTAATCTCTGGCTTCTCATTTCATGATCAGTGGAATTTCTAATTTTAATTATCTTCTTCATAATTGAAAAATTGAAATCTCTAAAAGTTTGGTAGATCTAGGTTGTATGGTTTGTTGTTCAAACTTCAAACATGCCGCTTACAATTAATATAATCTGAATGATTCATTTTTCCTGTAAAATATGTTTTCCGGGCAATTTGTTGTTTTATTATTCAAGTTATATTTTTTTAATACATAAATGTTATTGTTTATTTTTTTAATTTATCAAACAGTTAAAAATGTAAAAGTTTGGTGAAAATATAATTGTGCAATTATTTTCATGCTTGTTTGATTTAAATTATCTTCGAGGCGCCCCATGCGGAATATCAATTAACGTGAAGTCATATCCAAGTGTTTATTTATTTAAATTAAGGACAAACAGCAAACATCTGAGTACACGGTGGGCGTTGCTGCCTTGCTGGCAGTATCGTAAAGGGCATAATGACGAAAGGGGCCGTCACCACTCGCCACCGCCAGAACGTTCGCGTAGCGCCGTAGCCCCAATCCTCAGGGCTCATCAAGGGCCGGTTCACCCAGTAAGCCGTTCCAAATTTCCTATCAACCGAAGAAAAGGTCATTTTCGTCAATTCCGGCCGGGGCGTACAAGCAACTGATATTCGAGGAGGGAAGAATTTCATAACACTAAACAGAGCCTAAAGAAGGTGATCCCCTCCTGCTGCTCACAAAGTGGGCTCCACTCATCATCATCAACGTAAAGGGGCAAAAATAAAAACTTTATTTCGTTTCCAACTTTCATCAACAAACGCAACAGCGCTGTAAGAGACAGAGACGGAGCACACAGACAGAGAGAGAGAGAGAGAGAGAGAGGGCGAGAGGCGGCGATGGTTTGGGAGCGGTGGAATTGAAGCTCGTAAACCATAGAAACTCATAGGGCTTACGCGAGTAAGGTTTCGAATTTTGCTATCGATCTTCTGTATTTATTATCTACAAGGCTGGGACGAGGAAGCTCCTCGAGATTCCGTTACTGGGGTTGCGTCGACTGGCCGGCTTTCATGTCTCGGATGGAGGTCGATTCGCCGGCGGACCAATACGACCTTTCTCCTCAAGATCGAATTGTACAGGTTTCGTATCGTCTTTCGCAATTCTGTGCTCTTCGTTTTCTAGCTCTTTCTTTTTGATGCTTGTTTTGTGTTGTTTTATTTGTTCACGGCTACTGTCGATTAACGAATGGGAAAAAGGCAGTGATTTCAAGGTTCTCTTGTTTCTTCGCACGCGTTCGTTAGCGGTTGCAATGCGGCTTTTAGGCCCTTTTTTTAATCTTAAATTTTCACGTTTTTGGATAAATTCTGAATATGTCGATTAGTGATTCGCAGATTCCAGTCTGTGTCTATGGTTTTTGGATGAGGATGTAACCCGAGCTACTTGATTTATGATGAGAATTGCTTTTGATTTTATTTTTACAATTTCTTTGGAGGTACTCATTGACGAGATCAATTTGTGTGACGATTTGATATCAGAGACTCGCTCATTGTGGAGTTCCTGAGGAGTATTTAGAAGATCTCCAGTCTGGGGTGATAGCTTTTGTGAAGCAGCACAAGTATAAATTAGCCGATATCTTTTATGCTATTCTTCCTCCTCATGATAAGTTGTTGGAAATGGATGAAGGAGAGCCTTCAAGCTCAAGCTTGAAAGATCAATTTCTTGAAAGCATGATGTGGCTACAATGGTTGATGTTTGAGGATGAACCACGGCCTGTCTTGAAGAATCTGGCACAAAGTAGCATTGATCAGCGTGGTGTTTGTGGTGCTGTTTGGAAACCTTATGACATTGCATATCATTGCCGTACATGTGAAAATGATCCCACGTGTGCTATCTGCGTTCCGTGTTTTCAGAATGGGAACCATGAAGGACATGATTATTCTCTTATGTCTACTGCTGGTGGATGCTGTGACTGTGGAGATGCAACTGCGTGGAAGCGTGAGGGCTTCTGCTCAAAGCATAAGGGGGCTGAGCAGATCCGACCTCTGCCGGAAGATATTGCTGGTTCTGTGGGTCCTGTTCTTGACATACTTTTTAGTTACTGGAAGGACCAGCTTGCACGTCAACAAACTGCTCTTTATGGGAATCCTAGGATAAGTGATCATAATGACAAAAGCATTAAGGTTGTCAATGAGTTGGCAAGTGCCATTGTTGAAATGCTTCTTGAATTTTGCCAGTTCAGCGAAAGCCTGCTCAGCTTCATTTCCAGGAAAGTTCTCTCATTGGTTGGTTTACTGGATGTTTTAGTTCGGGCTGAGTTGTTCTTGGACAAATCAGCCATCAAAAAGCTCCATGAGCTGCTTCTAAAGTTGCTGGGTGAACCCACTTTTAAGTATGAGTTTGCAAAGGTCTTTACAAAGTACTATCCATGCACCATAAAAGAAGCTATAAAAGAGTGTAGTGATGCCGTACTGGACAAGTACCCTCTGCTTTCTACTTTCTCTGTTCAGATTTTTACAGTTCCAACTCTAACACCACGTCTAGTGAAGGAGATGAATCTAATGAGCATGCTGCTGGGATGCCTGGGTGACATTTTTCTTTCTTGTGCTGGTGTAGATGGCCTAGTACAGGTACTAGTTTGAAGTTTCTTCTTTTCAATATATGGAGTCATTCTTCAGACATTGGATCTGTTCAGTACACTTTTTTGATCAGCTACCCAGTGAAATCTATTAAGGGTTGTTGGTTTTAGCTTTTTCTTAAATCGCACTAATAGGTTGAGTATCCAAATTGTAAATTTTGAATCAACCATGTACAGTGGACTTCCAAATCATTTGAGGAGTTTAATCATATTAAATGTTATATTGAGAAATGGTTTAAGTAGATGGATATTAGCATTAAGTTCTTTATAAATTGTGGATGATTTGATGACGTCAACATTGTAGCATTGTCATTAGGTAGGTTTTATGCAAAATTTTGGTATCATGAACTTCTTTGATGGATACATTGGCATATTTCAGGATGTCGTCTCATAAAAAATTAAGAAAATTGGAGAAGATTCCACACCTTCATTGGCCAGACTTTGTCCTCATTTAATCTTCTCTTAAGACTTGTTGATAAGGCATTAGGATTGTGTGAGATCTATTTAATTATTTTTATTTAATTTTTTAAAGGTTGGAAGCATATTAGTCAAAATTATGGTTCCAATCGCTGATTTGTACAATTCATGATTCAATTCACTCCAAAACATTATGAATCAAATTGATAAATTGCTAAACCAATGATTCTTCATTGAATTAGAGCAAAATGCTTGTTTGAAATTGTAAGTGAATTGGTATGAATCTGTGGTGAATTGTGATAAATTAATTTGGATTGTGCACTTGTAAAAAGCACTAATGTTTAGGAAGCATGGTTTTGTTTTTGATTTTTCACTCCAAAGTGTTTTGAATCAAATGCAATAATTGCTAAACCTATGAATCTTGGTTGAATCGGAGCAAAATATTCATTTTGAATTGTAAGTGAATTGATATGAATTTGTAGTGAATTTTGATAAATTGATTTGAATCTTGCATATGTAAAAAGCACTAATGTTTAGGAAGCATAGTTTTGTTTTTGATTTTTCTTGAGTACCAAATCTAAAAATCCTCTCCCCCCTCCCACAGTTCTCCCTCCCTCCCTCCATCCCTCCTCCTCATCTTCCCGTCCCTTCTTTTTTCTCCTTTTTAAAGGAAAAATTGAAATTATTGAATCTTTTGCAGGTCAGTAAATGGGTGAGTTTGCATGAAACCACTGTCCGTCTAGTTGAAGATACACGTTATGTAATGAGCCATGTTGAGGTTCCCAAATATATTACTCATGAACAACAAGATATCTGCAGAACCTGGCTTCGACTTTTGACCTTTCTCCAAGGTATGAATCCTCTAAGAAGAGTGACAGGTATTCATGTGGAGGAAGAAAACGAACACATGCACTTGCCTTTTGTGTTAGGACATTCCATTGCAAATATTCATTCTCTCCTGGTAGCTGGAGTATTCTCTTCTGAAGGAATTAAGGAAGATCTGGATAATGATGATAGTCAAAGGCAAGCAAAAGTTGGTAGGCTTTCACAGGAAAGCTCTGTATGTAGCACAACAGGGAGAAGTAGTGCATTTGACGGGCAAGCGCAGATGGCTGAGACATTTTCTGACTCCAGCAGTCATCTTTCAGTACCGGCTGCTGTAACTTGGTTAGCTTTGGAGTGTGTGAGGGCTATTGAGAACTGTTTAGGTTTGAACACTTCATCAGTAGATTCTATTTATTCTCCTTCTCAAGATACTTCTAGCGAAACTGGTAGTGGTTTGATGGTCTTGACAAAATTATCTAGGATTAGGAAGGGCAAAGCTATCTCAAAAGTACACAGGACATCTTCAATTAGAGGTAGAGGTGGAATTTCTAGTGAGGTTTTTGGTGGTTTTGGTCCTTTGGCTATTCGTTCTGGTTTTGGTATGAATGTTGATGTAGAGAGTGAACAACATCAAATGTTAGTGCAGTGTAGTACCTTCAGGGATGCCGGTGATGTGGATGTTGAGCATCCCAGCACCTCACAAGGTGCTGGTGAGGGTATTCTAGTGACAAGTTCTGGAATGGAATCAGAAGCACTGGGTGTACTGAGTTTATCAGATTGGCCAGATATAGCCTATGATGTTAGTTCGCAGGATATATCCGTACATATTCCTTTGCATCGATTACTTTCTATGCTGTTACACAAAGCTTTGAACTTGTGCTATAATTCCAGAGTCCTGGAGGTGACCTTTTATGATTCAGTTGCTCCATCTTCTGGATGCATTCACGAGTTCTTCAGGCATGTTCTAGGAGTATTTAATCCATTTGGGTTCTCTGCATATCTTATGGAGCACCCTCTCCGGATAAGGGTATTTTGTGCTCAGGTACGAGCTGGCATGTGGCGTAAGAATGGTGATGCAGCTTTCTTAAGTAGTGATCTGTATTTGCATCGTTCTGTTCATTGGTGAGTTACTAATCCATGACGTAATAATGTTTACTTCATTTTTTATTTATCCGGCAAACTGATTGAGGTGGAGGTCTCTTTTCTTCTGTTACAGGTCTGAGCTGGGCCTAGATCTTGATCTATTTTTGTTGCAATTCTGTGCTGCCTTGGCTCCACCAGATCTCTATGTAAAACGAATCATAGAACGATTTGGATTATCAAACTACCTTTCTATAAATATTGAACTTACTAATGAGTAAGCTTCTGTCCTTCCTCACCTTTTCTTAGTGTGTCAATAGTTTCTCTCTTCGGCATGCTTTTGAAAATGATTGCATTCACATGCTTCCTTCTTGGTGTTCTATGAACTACCTTTTGCATCTACTGTTGATTTTTATTTTTTGTTTTGTTTTGTTTTTGTTTTTCTTAAAACTATATATGCAAGCAATAAGAATTACTTGTTTCTTTTGGCCGCTGGACAATGATGATTGGTAATTTGAATTTTGCTTATTCTTTGCTCAATTAAAATTCAGAATTAATTGGAGGAAGTGCAATTTGATGTGGATGATCATTATACAATTCAGAAAATTTCAGAAAATTGTCTCTTGGATGTTAAAATATTTACATATGTTCTAAGATATGCTAAAACAAGTATATATATAACTCATGAAAGTATTAATAAATAGGTTGAATGTGTTTCATGAAATTAACAATACTTAAAGAATGTCTTCTTTTCATCTAATATTTTTCACTTCTTGGAATTACCATCTCTTGAGGTGGCTAGATGTCAAATCTTAGAAGTGGAGAAACTGACTTTTGTATAAGTGTACTGTTCTCAGGCATGAAGCAGTATTGGTGCAGGAAATGCTCACTTTTATCATACAAATAGTCAAAGAACGGAGATTCTGTGGGCTATCTGTTACTGAAAGTTTACGGAGAGAATTGATTCATAGGTTAGCCATTGGAGATGCTACTCACAGTCAACTAGTGAAATCTCTTCCGCATGACCTTTCTAAGAGTGATCAGCTTCAGAAAACTTTAGATGCTATTGCTGTGTATTCCAACCCATCAGGAATGAAGCAGGTGTTATTCATACTTTTTAATGTTTATAATAAGTTACCATTCCTATGGACTCTGCCCTTAGATATACTGATCTTCTATTCAATTCAGGGAAAATATTCGCTACGACAAAAATGCTGGGAAGAACTGGATCTGTATCATCCACGGTGGAACTCAAGGGACTCGCAAGTTGCAGAAGAAAGATACTTACGATTCTGTAAGGTGTCTGCTTTGAATGCTCAGTTACCTCGATGGACAAAGGTGTTTTATCCCCTCATTGGAATTTCTAAAATTGCTACTTCCCGTGCAGTCCTAGAACTGGTCAGGGCAGTGTTGTATTATGCTGTTTTTTCTGACAAGTCAACTTCATCACGTGCTCCAGATGGAGTTCTAATTACAGCATTGCACCTACTTTCGCTTGCACTAGACATTTGCAGCCTGCAGAAACAATCCAATGAACAAAAACATGTTAGTAAATCAAGTGATATGGAATCTTGTCCTCCTGTGCTAGTTTTTGCTGGTGAAGAAATTGATGTTGGAGCAATAAACACAGCCAATGCAAGGAGGCATCAAAGTTTGCTTTCACTTCTTGTGTCTCTGATGAGAAAGCATAAGGATAATGTTAACAGCTTTGTGGAACATTGCAATCTTTCTTCTTTGATTGAAAGTCTATTGAAAAGGTTTGCTGAACTTCATGTTGGCTGCATGAACATCCTGAAAACATTAGCACCTGAGGTGCTTTGTCATTTGTCGGAACCAATTTCAAACAGTAGTGTATGGAACTCAAGTGCAAGTTCCAATGCTGAAGAGCGCAAAGCAAAGGCTCGAGAGCGACAGGCTGCCATGTTGGTGAGATTTGTACTGATTATATCACTCCTGGGCTGGTTTTGATCTTTTGCATTTTACCTTTTCTATAATCTCGGGAAGGTGTTTATGTTCCTAAAAGCATACAAAATGAAATGTCCTCTTGAACTTCATTAAAGGAAATATTCTATTTGATTACTTTTCTGCGTCAATGCAAATGCAGTCAATATTTATGTTGACTGTAGATTTATTTGTGCTCTTGCGTCATTATTTTATCTGAGAAACCTTGGTGTGAGTGTAATGCTGTACATGCAAGTCTGTTATATGTCATATGTTGAACCTGATCCTATGTTTAATGTCATTTTTTAGTCTTTAATTTCACCTACTTATTAGTTTACTTGCTTCAAACCTGGCTTACACTTATCTTGGCATGCAGGAGAAAATGAGAGCTGCACAGTCGAAGTTTATGGCAAGCATCAAATCCACAGCAACTGATGATGTTGATGTCTCTGAATCAAACCAGGGAGTTTCTTCATCTTTTGATTGTCATGCCTTGGAGCAGGCAGCATCTGTTGTTTGTTCTCTTTGTCGGGATCCAGATTCTAAAAGCCCTCTCTCTTTCCTTATTCTTCTACAGGTAAGGGATATGATAGTGTGTGCTTGTCTTTATGTTTCTGCAGTTAGGATAAAGTCTTTGCACCAAGGTTTTTTTTTTCTTTTTCTTTTCTATTATTAATATTCTGAATACATCACAATAGTTACTGTTTTTAGCTGCGAAAGAAATCTCATCTATTGCCTTTACTTCTAAATATAGAAATCACGACTAGTGAGTTTTGTGGAGAGAGGTCCTCCATCTTGGGACCAAGCATTCTTGTCAGAGAAAGAATGCCATTCTATCACTACAAAGAAGGTGTACGAGCCATTTGCAACAGGGAACGAGATCACCCATGATGGGCTGCCTGGGGGAGTAGACGCATTATTGGACTTACTTAAGCCACATTTTCCCGTGGCAAGGGATGTCCAACTGTCAAATATGTCCCAAGACACAAGCATAAATCCTTCATCTTCAATTGAGATGATAGAAGGTGATATTTACCAATGTGTTTGGAGGGATACTCAGCATACCCTGCAGCATTCAAATTATCTGCAAGATGATCCGAATTTGGGAACTTCCTATATGGAAGAATGTTTAAGCAGAAACATTTGTGAAGAGTCTGTACTACTTGAAGAGTATATTGCATCTCTTTCAAATGGAACATTGGAGCAGCCTGCAGCTTCCAAGAACTATCACAGTGAAAATTCACCTTCAAAGAATTCTGTGCAATTTGCATCATTTGATGGATTTGGTCCCACAGATTGTGATGGAATCCATGTATCTTCATGTGGGCATGCTGTTCATCAGGAATGTCGTGACCGTTACTTATTATCTCTGAAGGAAAGGTATTTTTCTTTTGAAGAATTATCTGTATCATCTTCTTGCTCTCCACTATAGATGCATTGCCATTATATATATATGCCTTGAAGATATTGTGTATTTTAATTGGTTCACAGAATGGCCTGATATCTCACAGTTGGCGTCCCCAGGGTTACTGGAGTTTTACCTTTGTCAGAATAAGAAAAAAAAAAGATTTTAGAAGAAAGAAATCATGGTGCATTTCACTTTTATTTTTGATGAAGCCCATATATACCTTGAAAATGTGGTGTTTTTCACTTTGAACTTTGACAAAGTTCAGAAGTAAGATAGTAATAGTTTGCCTATAATATTATTAGTTTTGAGGAGAAACAAAGCCTGTATTACATTAAGTTAAGATTCATAGAACATGGCTGCCAGAGGTACTCTAAAAAAGTAATTATTTTCCTACACTTTAGGGTTAACCTTTATAATCATTTTCTTTTAGATTTTTTTCCTTGAATATAATTATTATTCTACATTTTTTAAGCAGATATATTAGGAGACTTGTCTTTGAAGGAGGTCATATTGTAGATCCAGATCAGGTAAAGAGTTTCAACTCTCTCTCTCCCCTTCTCCCTCCCTCCCTCGCCCTTCCCCCCCTCTCTCTCTCCCCTTCCTTTTCCCTCTTCTTGTTGTAATAATTAATAATTTTTTATTGTTTTGATTCTCACAGTATTTGCTCATATCTTGACAGGGGGAGTTCCTTTGTCCTGTATGTCGTAGAATAGCCAATTCAGTGCTGCCTGCGGTACCTGGTAATTCCAATAAGATTGGGATGGGTATGGCGCTACCTAATTTGAGCTCAGAACCAAATTCTGGCATTTATGTTCTTCGTGTAGCCCAAGCCCTCTTTCTTCTTCAAAATACTGCCAATGTGGTTGGGAAAGGTGGAATTCGGAAGGTATTATCCATGCAACATAATGAGCAAGTGCCCCCAACTGTAGAACCTGTATTCCCATTGCTCTGTGGCATGTATTATAAACATGATAAATTTGTAGCATCTGGGAGACTGAGCCATTCTATGCTTCTTTGGGATACTCTAAAGTACTCTCTAATCTCAACAGAAATTGCTGCTCGTCATTCAAGAGCTTTTACCTCTGGGCTTGGAAATCTGTACAGGGAGCTTGAATCATCTTCTGGATTTGTATTGTCTTTATTGCTCCAACTAGTTCAGAGCACTCGAAGTGAGAATCGTGTCCAGTTGCTTTGGAGACTTAGAGGAATCCAGCTTTTTGCTGGGTCTATATGCTCTGGCATTTCTGTGGATGAATTCTCTGGCAGCAAAGCTAGTAAGAGAGCTACAAACCTTTTTTTTTTTTTTTTTTTTTGGTGTGCATTTGTGTGTATGCTCATTATACCCCCAACCCTCTTCTCTTGATGCATTTAGAACCTATAGTTGTTACTATGTGAGATGGGGTTCCAGTTGTGGAAACCACCTCCTGCAAGGTAGATAAGATTGTGTGAAAGAGACCCAAAATGGCTAGATTCTTTCCTTGATCCTTTTTATGCGGGATGTTGGTGAACTAGGCTATTGTTTTTGCTTGAGTAGCATGCCTCCTCAACTTATCATCCATGTTTTCATCTATGGAAATCATTTCTTTTGCCAATTGGAGTAAAGCTATCATAATTATGTAGATATGAGTAGACAGTATATGATCTAGTGGTGGAGAAGCTCTTATAAGATTGAGTTTGCCAGTGCATTAAACACTCTAGTGGACCAGAATATTTACTGCTGTTGTACTAAATTTGGGGCGTCTGTAGACTTACTGTTTTGGAAGATCATTCTCTTGAAGAATCTTAAACCTTCCATATGTTGCCTTCTGATGGGCTTAAAACTTATCAATCATTTGATCAGCATGGATTGGTATATCATGTATCTTGTGTTGGCAGACCAAATCAAATTCATTTGATAAGAATTTTTTTGGATAAATCAGTTAGGAAGATTTCAACTTAATCACAAACTCCCTGGCTCTTCACTGGTCTCTGAGCGTTGAGGAATATGTACTAGGGTGTATGTGTGACTTGTTCAAATAAAATCAATTTGATATGATTTGCAGTTTCTTGTCACTTTTTTTGTGAATAAAGTTTGATGAAAGCTTGACTGAAGAAAACCTTGTAATGTTTACATGGAGTTGGCTGCATGAATTTTGCTGCCCTTCTGTTCTTTCCCAGGGGTAGATCGGCATTTGTATATCAAACGTATGTTTTATTAATTATCTTTGTTTATATTGTTTTTAAGTCATCCTTGACCATTATCATTGCCGGTGTTTTGTTAAGGTCACCCTTCCTAATTGGTGCATCCAATGGACAAATGGTCTTTGTTTATGAGTGCTTTTGTAAACTCAAACCACCTTAATCATATATTTAGGTACTCTATCATATCTTTTCTCTATATCAATGGAGCTAATGCCGAGGTATTTCTTCTTCTCCCTTTGCATGTCCATTAACACCCTTAATATGTAGTGTGCATAGTTGGTCTTCTTGGCTTAGTCAAATTGAATCTTCACCATCATTTTTTCAAGACCATGATATACTAGTGTGACCGTCACCCACCCACAAGGCCAGGACTCAAGAGACCCAAGGTAGAAGAGAGGTCCACCCACCACAAAATGTTTGGAGAAGCTTAAGGGTGGAGAGTTGAGAGTTGGATCTATGACCTCCTTGGTTATGACCCCTTCTTCCAACCGTTTTGCCAATACCTTTATCGGTGATTTTTATTTCTTAATTTATTATCAGTTACTCATTTTTATTTGGTTGTATGACTTATGAATTTCACATATTTCTATAATTTAAACAATTTAATTATCTCTGTGACAGTGAAGGTATCTTCCCGAATCCATGAGATCTTATGTTTGAGGTCTAAGGTCAATTGTGCTATGGATGTTGGATCAATACTCCATGGCTTGCTGTGATTTTCTACACTTCACATTGGGCCTTTGCTCCATTAGCTTTTGAATGCCTTCTTTGTCCTGGACTTGTGAGCCATACAATGGTACTATGTACATGGAGGCTCAATCTTCGTGGGCAGAGAGAATGTTTTTTCTAGCCTAGAATATCGTCATGACAAAAAAATTGCTATACCAATATTTGCCGTGCAATCATCAAACATTCTTTTAGTTATGATTTTATTAAACAATTCATTTGACCACAACACTCCAACTTTCAGAGATGCTTCAAAACCTAAGTGGCAACAACATATGGTCTGAAAGCATGTGCAAAGTCTTGGGAAAAAATGTTCTTTAGATTTTATTTCTTTGAAGTTCATTCCATTTTCATGCAAATTTCTTTATGCAAAAATTAGGTACAACTACTTTTGAGTCATGACATTACTTCCCTGGGGGCAAGATCATGATGCATTTTCTGGTTGTATGCTATTGAGAGGAAGTGACAAAAAGCAATGTCGTATGTCTGAGTACAAGAGTCACTTTATTCCTCTTGGCCATTCAACTTTTATGCCTGATGCCTTCCTGTTTAGATGTATAAATGAAATTTAGTTACATTACACATTTGATCTTGAAGATTCCTTTGGCATCAGTATAATGGATTATTAATCCTCTGGTTAACTGTGCAGGTAATATGTTGTCAATCTTGAGGTACAGTGAAAAGGGAACCATATACCCGGACATTCAATTTTGGAAACGAGCTGCAAATCCTGTTCTTGCTCATGATCCTTTTTCATCATTGATGTGGGTTTTGTTTTCGCTTCCTGGGCCATTTCTATCGGCAGTGGACTCATTCTTATCTCTTGTCCATATCTTCTACTTTGTTTGTGTAATTCAGGTACTTCAACATAGTTTCATTCTTCCTTGTAATTCAGGTACTTCAACCTACCTGAATTACAAGGAAACCCTGTCCTTTTGTTTTTTGAAGTGAAACTAACTTCTAGAACAACTTTGACCACTGTGTTCTCTCCAAACCTAATGTTCCATCTTTGTATGGTCGTTGCAGGCGTTACTTACTTGTTACGGCAAGTGTCAATTGGATGTACCCAACTTGGATTCTGGCGATTGCTTGGTTGGTGACATTTGCCAATTTCAAGGAGATTCTAGAGTTCAACAATTTTTTGTTTCCAACTATATTGACTCGTCTTGCGGTCTTAAAGATATGATTCGTAGATTTAGTCATCCTTATTTGAGAAGATGTGCTTTACTGTGGAAATTACTAAACTCTTCAATTTCTGCACCATTTGGCGGTAAATCCCGTGACTTGTTGTCATCCTATCTGAGCAATGATATATTGGAAAGTGGTGATGGCCTTTCAGAGAAGCTTAGAGAAGTGGAAGAGCTAGAAAAAATGTTTCAAATTCCTAAACTGGATTTTATTTTGAGGGACAAAGCATTACGGAGTTTAAGTTTAAAATGGCTCCATCATTTCTGTAAGACTTCTGAAGTTCGTCCTTGTTTACGAAGTTTGTATTCTACCCCAGCAGTTCCTTTTAGTTTGATGCGTCTGCCCAGCGTCTATCAGGAGCTTCTGAAGAGGTTTACTTCTGAATTGCTGGATTCATATATGCTTTTTGTGACTATCTTTTTTCTCAGTTGTGAGTTTTAGGGTCATTCACAAGGAACACTTGTTTTACTAGGTATATTAAACCAAGGTGCCCTCACTGCAAAGCTGTGATTGACGATCCTGCATTGTGCTTACTGTGTGGTAGATTGTGTTCTCAGAGATGGAAATCCTGCTGCAGGTTTCTGTTCCCTTCTCTCTTTTTCATGTGCAGGATATGACGGGTCTGCATCTTTGTGCATTTTTTCTGCCACTTTAGTTTTACAGTTGACCGTTTCTCTTTCCTATTTTAGGGAGTTTGCATGTCAAGTTCATGCAGTGTCTTGTGGTGCTGGCATTGGAGTATTCCTGTGGATTAGGGTATGCTCTAGAGATAGAACTTAAAGTTAAATTATGTAATTTGGTTAGCCAGTCTTTTGTACTTACATTTCAAGTTGTTTCTTTCAAAAGACATATTCATCTTTTCTTATAACAGAAAACCTCAGTCTTGCTGCTCAGATCTGCTCGCCAGGCACAATGGCCTTCTCCCTACTTGGATGTCTTTGGTGAAGAGGTAAAGTTGACTGTTCTTGTTCTAGCAACTGAATTAATAAGTTGTGTATGATGATTTCATGTAATTGCCTTTGTTTGCAAAGGTCGATTGATGTAAACTGATTGTTTTATGAAGAATGGACCAAATCTGGTTAACTAGGACTTTGGTGATGAGTTTATAAAAGGGTGGTCACTAGACCAATTGGCCTAAAATCAGAAACCTTTACCGAGACCCAGGACCACCTTCTTGAGAACTGGACAGATATGCGTTAGAATTGTCTTCATGTTATTATGCTGCTTTCGTAGATATCTCCCAAAGACCTTCATAACTTCATTGTTGATAATAGTCCACACCTTTTGGAAGAAGAGCATAGTAAAATTATCAAGCCTTGGGGACTTTAACAACTTAACACTGCAAGTTTGACCTCTTCTTCCTTGGAAGGTTTTTCAAGAGCTTTCTATCTTCAACTGGAATTGGGGCTCAATCAAACCCATTGATCTCCCACAGCAAATCTCCACTGGCTTTGTAGATGTTCTTGAAAAAAAACTAAAACTAACAATCACTTTTCCCACATCTTTATCATCCATCACATAGTCACAGCCTCTTGCTCAATTATTGAGATACTATTCTTGGCCCTTCTATTAAGAATTCTGTGAAAGAATACTGTATTTGCATTGCCTTCCTTTAACTAATTGAGTTTCATTTGCTATTAATTCTTCTATTCTCAATTAGAGGCACGTTAGCCAAATTAGCAATAGCTCTCTTGCTCAAGACAACCAGATCATTGTTCCATTTTGGAGAACCCTCCGTCAAAATCTAAGCAAAGAATAAAGCTTTCCAGCCGAGTCTTTTTCTAACTGAACCATAGGCCAGCCAGTTCCAACTTCTAAAGTTTGATAGAATTTTTCAGATCAGCTAACTTTAATGTTAACTGATGGCTAGGTTGTCCATGAGGATTGCTGGAATTCCACCAATGTTTGGTGGACTTCCACCATTGTTGAGGAAGTCCTTATGGTCACACCAGAAATTCTCGAATCTAAAGGGAGTTGTCCCCTAGTCGCTTATTTCATATCATTCATGATTTGCGAGTGGTCGATAGTTACCTTTGGTAAAGCTTCTTGATGGAAGAAATTGTTGTTAGAACACCATCCAAGAGGTAGTATAAAGAGATCTAATCTACAACAAGTAGGAGATCTTCTGAGATTCAATCATGTGAATTTAGGGTTGAGAGTGGAGTATCAACCAATGCAAGATCACTTTGATAAAGTCTCATTCTTGCATGGCTTTGCTTAGTCAAGACCCATTGTTCTTTTCATTTGAGAACCTAGCAGTTTTGAAGTCACCACCCGAAACCCAAACTTCAGTACAAATACTAATCATTGCACCCAACTCCAACCAAAAAGACTCTACGGTGATAGGAAGACCGCCTGTAATTAGTTATGAGCCCTCATAGAGAGCCATCTTCATTATTAATTTAGACAGAAATGGAGAAGTTTGCTCTCCAAATCTGAACAATAGATACCACTTTGCTATCCCAGGCTAATATGATGCCACCAGCAGATCCCCAGGAAGGAAGATATCAGCTTTTGATTTTTGAACCGTGAGTCGACTTAAAAGTCTATGGTCAACTTCTGTTTCTTGGGTTCTTTTTTTTTCCCCCTTTTTCTAAAGAAATGACAATTTCCATTAATATGTAATTAAATACAAACTAGGAATGACTGCCTATCAGTATACACACCTACTATAATGATGAATCAAGGCTCACCCCCCTACAACCCACCAAAGGACCCCTACAAGACATTTTTCCATCTTCTTAACCACTCCAACATAGGATATCCCAATGATAGAGAACAATTATTGATCCAAAAAGACGCTAGAGGCTGATATTCTTCCTTGGAGGTAAAAATTCATCCTCAAAAAGCCTAACATTTCTTTTCTTTCACAAACACCAGACCATTGCCAAACTTGTCACAATCCAATGAGCCCTCCACTCTACTATGATCACATCCCAAAATGGTCAGACACTAAACTAAGCCTTCTGTTCGTTCACTTTTGGGAATTTAAGAAAGTGGCTTCTCCACCTTACCCAAACTTTGCTTGAGAAAGGACACTTAAAAAGCAAGTGTGCAGCTATCTCACCACTTTGTTTACACAAAGTAGCCTTGCAAGTCGTTCTTTTAACCATCCTGCTCTTGTTACCTGCACCACGCCCATGATTTTAGGAATAAAAAAAAAAATCTTCATTTGGACATGAAGAATCTCCCTGTTCCCTGGTCTATCAACTGCATCTTGCCCTTGCTATTTGCATACATGATCAATCTGGATTTTATGATAAGCTTGCTTTTGTCGATGCCTTTTCATGCTCTAGGTCATTTTCTTTATGAATTTGACGACTCTATCCAATAATTTGGATAGTTGATTGGGTTGAACATACGATTCGACACCATTTTAACCCCAGCTACACTCCTTTGTTTGTGGGAAAAACCTCAAGCTTGCCTAGTAGCGCGTTGTCCATCAGAACCCCAAACCAGCTTATCCAAAAATAATTGCCTTTTCTAGGCGATTTGCCTTTTCTAGGAGAGACGCTGCCTTGGCAAGAACAAAATAATTGTTTATAGCTTCCTAGTTAATTAATTAATTACTTATAATTTCCTGAACAATATATATATATATATATAGTAGTGTAAACGTGAAAATGTTTCAAATCATGATAACAGAATGGTGCATATTAGTTAAAAATCATGTCCACAAACATTAATTCATTCCACAATTTACAAGTGATTTCATGAAATTAGCAGCTTGTGTGTGTGGAAAAATGGACAACAAATTTCTATCACCACAGGGTCATTGATGATTGTTAGAGATCTTGGCAGTGTTTTTTGGTTGGACCAAGATGGAAAGGATATACTTAGGGTGTACTGCTATTGAAAGAGGGAGTATTGCTTACTTTATATGTAGTTTTGAGCAAATAAGAATACATATAAATTAATGAAATGCAACATAAATAACGCTAGACATAAAGTAGTGATATAACAAATTATGAGTGTAAACAAATGGCCTTCTTCTTCTTCATCAAGAGTGGAGATCCATCTTTGAATTTGCCTTGCAACTCACAACCCTCCAACCTTTGTTCCTATCCTAGGTAGCTGGAGTCTTACTCTGTCTTGAGTCTCCCAAGGAATCAAACTTGTAACTTGTAAGTTGATTTGATAGAAGATGGTTTGAAAATGATAAAGACCTTTACCCAATTATGAGAGTGGCAAGTGGGCCTTGGTTAGTAGTTTCTTCTTAAATATGGGCCTTAGTAGGCTTAAAGTTGACGAGATACTTTTGAGCTTGTCTGGCATGTTTTAGGCCCACTGGATTCTCATCTCTAACATTCACATGCGGTAAGGGTGAGCCATTCAGGATTTGGATTTGATTTGTTACAATAAGAACCACTATTCGCTACAAGTGAATCACTAGTATCATTTTGCAAGGTTATGTGGCCGCTAGCAACAAGTTTTGGAACCTTGATAAGCTTTATTGAGAAATAAAACTCAAACAAGAGAATAGACAAACAAACAAACCTAAGCACTGAAATAAATGGATGGAAGGGAGGAAACATTGGATTGATTGATAAGAATACCTAACACAATCAACACATGGTTAAACACTACTATAGGGGATGGAAAACCCTAAAGACAAGTTATTGAACGCGTCACTAAGAGAAAACTTGGATATGAGAAAATAATTATTAACTTTATTGCTCAATACTCGATTGATGAGAACACATGCATATGGTCTCGTATTTATAGAGGGAATTACCAAGACCTTTGGAAAAGAAAAGGAAACTGAATCCTAAATAATTAATCAAACCTTTATAAAATATAAAAGTAACTACATGTGATGGAAATATGAAAAGGAAACTGCATGAAATGAATATATAAAATGAAACTACGTGCTTTGGAAGAACTCTTCTAGAACCTTTAAAATTCTTCCTTTTTGAGCACATCATACACCACGTTGAATCTTTTAGCCCTTGACCGTGTGATTGGGCCATCTTAGGCTGATTGCCTCAATTGGGCTAGTAACTTTGATTTTGTACAAATTAGGGTGTGGCACATCAAACTTTCTCACCCTAGACAGTAGAGACCCAACTTTTTAAGCCACATCATAGTCTCCCTTGTTTGCTTGATTGCACCTCCCTTGTCATTGGATGTACTCTATCTTGATTGAAGGCTTGTGTGTTGTCTTCCTCTTTGTGTCATTTCTACTATCGTAGTAGGCAACACCATTAAAGTGTTGGATTTCCAATGACATTTGACAATGTATGCTAAATTTCTGGATCCCCAAACATCAACGAGGATGGATAGAAATTCAGGGATGAAACCTTCTCTATCATCCCTAGCTTTAATCTTTAGAATATTTCAGGAATTGCAGATTTATGATGTCTTTATGAACTTGCAAGAGGCCACCACATTGTTCACCTATTGACTTAAAAGTTTCCCAGCTTTAGGATTCTACTAGAACACCTGTAAGACCTATCTGACTGTTGAAATATTGAGTCTTCTTTTTCTTGCCATTGAAAATCAGGATACCATTCTACTAACATTGCCTTCAAAGGGTTGAAGGTAGACCAAATGTTAAGTTTTTCAACTTTGTCCTTATGCCTAGAGAGGGCTATGTTGTCACCTAAGATAGATCCGTTTGTCACCCATGACAGTTGAGAGTTCTTGCTCAAGATCATCCCTCCGAACTGATGGGATGAACCTGAAAGTCACTTGATGAATGCTTTTTCTATCTTAGCTTTGTACCATCCTTGGGCTAAAACTCAGTTTTAGAGGTCAAGAATTTGTGAAGACTCCAAATTGCCCTTGCCGTTCAAGGTGGTATGTTTTGGGATCAAGATTGAAGCTGCCCGTCCCTTTCTGCTTAGAGGTTAGTTGTAGGATGGCTCCTCTAATGTTCATCAAAGTTTCCATGGGAGCTACTCCAAACCTACCTTTAAAGGAATGTCTAAATCCACCAATGATGTTGGTTTTCCCTGCTTCACAAATGCTGTTAAGAAGCCATTTAGTTGTATTTTTAAACCACAAAACACTTGGTTTTTATTTCGATTGTAGGTGTTACTAACTTGCTATTAAGGATATGGCAGATAGAAATAATAGAAGAGCTCCAGTATAAAATACTTCATTAGTGCGTAAGCTGATTGTATACCAACACTGATAAACACTAGAATAGGCGATATTCACTGGGCCAAGAGCACCCCTTCGAGTAAATGCTTCCATAGTCGGTTGACCAAAATGAGGATCCCAAATTGTATGAGCAATAGCTCTTGCACAAAAAAGAAATCTTTATTGGTTCTACTTCTGCTTTTTTATGAAGCATTGAATCTTTTTATCAAATGATCATGAAAAAATTAGTCAAATCTCGTGTGGGAATGCTTTGGAAGATCCAAAGCCAAAAATAGTGGTATTAAATCCAATCGAGATCCAACTTTCTATTAACTCATGGGATCAAGGAGGTTCGGGGATACCACTTTGGCTCCTCTCTTCTCGAGAATCCATACATCCCTTATTAGTATATGGACAACTCTCTCTCGAGTCACATCTTATTAGAGAAAATCCTTTAACAATTCTGATGTTTTTTCATCTTTTATGAACATGATGGAGAACTTCAACTAGATAGGTTGAAAAATTGGAATTAAGGCTATATTTTGACACCACTAGGGTACTCGTCATAGAGACACAGAACAGAAAACAATGTAGGGAAGAATGACATCAAGAATGAAATGGTGAAGTGTGGAAGAAGGGGAAAGGTGCATAACATATCGCATATTGTGGAGACAAGAAGAAGAAGAGGAGCAACTCGGGAAAGGGAGAAGAGAGTAGGATCAGAAGGCTCCAATGAGGAGCAAGAAGGATTTTCTCATCTTTATTCTTTTGGGCTTCTACCCAAGATAGAAAATTAAGGCTGCTTTCAACTGATTTTATACAAACTTGATGGTAGACTGATAGGTTGGAAGTGTTTTAAACTTAATGGGACTAGGCAAATGTAAGTTTCATTTGTTTGAATATTAACCACTCCATTGTGTTAACAATCACAAAGCACCTTTCAGCAAATCCAAGCTTCTTCCGTAGAAGGTTGTTTGTATCCGCATGGGATGTGCTTCAACCATCTCTATCTTCTTTGGAAACTTGTCCCCAATCTAGTCCTATCAAACTCCAATTCTCCTCTATGTCGGAAGCATAAATGAAAATCTTTCTAAGATATTTGACAATTCCTCCCACAACACCCGCATCATTCTCAACTAGATTCCCATCTTCTAACTCAACCTTTGAGATCACATTTTTGTTTTTCCATTCGTTTAGCATCCCATGGAAGAATTTTCTAGAGGCATCACCTTCATGCAAGCATTGAATTTTAGGCTTTTGGAAGGCCATCCTATCCATTCTAATACAAAGTTCTGCGAACTTATCCTTGTAAATCCTTTGAAAAAGGTTCCCCATTCTGTAGATCATTGCCCCTCTTCCTCTATTCAGTCAAAGACTGCTCTTAGTTGTTGACGTTTTGCCAAAATTTACCTTGTCTCGTGTCTTTATCAATTCTTTTATCTTCTCAAGTTTAAGCATGGGTTAATGGCCTTTTGTCTATGTGTGTGTATTCATCACCACCATTTCTCCAAATTTCTCTTGAATTCTCTCTCTAAGACAACCAAGCATTTTCAAATTGGAATAGTGTTGGATGCCATCTAGCTATTGTCTCAAGACATATAGGTCTATGCATGGTTTAACTCGAAATTTGTCAAACTTCCGGGAATTGTTTCCCTTGTATCTACGACTAAAGTACGAAGTGAATGTCAAATAAAAAAGCAAGTAGTCCTAAAATTAAATAGACTTAGACTATTTTTCTATTTTTCAGTTAAGAAATTTAAATTTTCAACAAAAAATTTGATAAAATCTGATGATATTCGACAAAGTAGTAAAACAAGTTATTTTATTAATAGAAAACAAAGAAATATCAATAATTATGTAGTATTCTCAATTCATTGACCAACATAGTAATATATTTTTAAAATTGATTTAAATAGCTAACAAATGATGTAGTTTTTAAGATATGTTTTACTAAAAAGAGATGGAAATAAAAAAGTAAAGTTGGAATAAAATAAAACTTGAAAATAATAAATTAAAAGAGCTCCAAATGGTATTACATTATAATTAACTTTTATAAAACAAGATTAAAAAAATAATGCATTTAAACAATAAATTAATATATTAAGTGTGATGGAATTTAAACTAGCGAAATATATGGTTGAGAAGCAGACTACCTCAAAATTAAATATTAAAACAAACAAAAGAAACTAAGTCCAAAAGTCACTATTTCAAATTCAACTCATTACACAAAATTGGTTTTGTTAGGTTACTTATTGAAATTTATGTGTTAAAGTGTTTATTTATATAGTTTTTAGCTTGTATTACAATTAATCAAGATATATAATCATATGTGCAAAACAATCTCTAAACTTCTCTAATTTAGAGAACATAACAAAAATTTAAAAAGAAAATCTCCACATCGAACGTAACTCCTCCGTATTAATTCCAATTTTCAAGTGACTAGAGTCGAGTCAAAATTGAATTTACAATTCTTGGGTCTATGATTAGATATGATTTTACAAAGAGCTTGAGCTATTAAAGTTGGAGATCGAAATTTTTTTTTCTTATTTTTACTCCCAACCTTTCCCTTGAGCTTCATCCAAATTCCTCAAGGAGGTAGGCTTGTCTTACGCCTTGTGTCTCCTGGGTTCTAGACTAGTGGGTGGGTGAGGATCCCCATGGATTAGTCGGATCATAAGAAAAGAATACCACAAGTCTCAAAACAAAAAAGAATTTTCTTATATTTAGAGGAAAATTTAGAATATAGAAGTAGCGAGGCTTGAGCTAATGTCTAGTTAAATTGGTTATGATGTGTATTGATTTTCAATCAACTAGTTGAAAATTGAAATGTGAATTGAGTGATCCACTTGATTAGGTTTAGTTCAGTCTGAGCATGAAGATGTTATGTGACATTTATGGATTATCGAGTTGTCCTATCTGGTTTTCATGAGCACTTTTCAGGATGCATTGGCTTCCAAGTTCAACTCCATTTTTGTAAGAGTGAGTAGTGAGTCCCATTAATCAAGTTTTAGTGGTAAGACTCCAAAATTCTTTAACTTTGTGTAACATTATTCTATAATTCTGGAATTGTGCCTTTGAGTTCAAGGATGGGCCACATAGCTGGGGTGTGGAGTTGCTTGATTGTCATTTGGTGTCGCTTTACACATTTGCTTGTGTAATAGGGTGCTCTATTTTAAATGGATATGACGATTCTTTCAAAAGCAAAACTCATTGTGGGCCCAAATCATCTTGAGTAGGCATGGCAATCTTGAATTAGACGGAAGTGGTAGGAGGAGGAATGCAACCACCTTTAGGAGTCCTTCGAAGTTCATATCATTGCTTGCCCTTAAGTTGTTCCTCACATATCACTAAGGGTAGGGAACAACATGAAGTTCAGATTTTTTGGAGGATGGATGGCTAGACAACTCTATCTATCTTCTATGGCACAAGCCAAACAAGCCCCCTACCTCTATGGAATTTTGACTTCCCTACGCCCCTCATCAATAGGGAAATCGCGGAACTAACTACCCTCATCACCGATAGTAGTAATGTTTTCTTGCATAATGACCTTGATAGTCTGTCTTGGCAGCTAGTCAACTCTAAGTGATTCACATGTAAGTTTTCGTTCACCCATCTCTCCCAAGCTTCACAACCCTCCCTGTTTCTCATCCACTCTCATATCTGGGGCCTTATAGTTATCATCTAAAGTAAAGATCTTTGGGTGGATATTGGAGCATAAAAGGCTTAATACTTTAGATATGTTGTTATAACACATTAACACATATTTCCCTCAATATGCTTCCACATTCTTGCCTCTTGTGCCTCTGGAAAGGTGAAGTAGCTAATCATATTTTTGTACAATGCCAATATGCAAAGTACATTTTGGATAGGTGGGTGACTTTCTTAGATAATAGATTCGGGGATCCTTGAGATGTGGACTGTTTGTTCTTATGACTCCTGCACTGCCTCTTTGAGATGGAATGTGACATTGCACGCATCACCTTCCTCTCCACGCTGTAGTCATTATGGTTAGAGCGGAATAATAGTCTTTAACAACATAGGTCAAGAGGTTACATCCATTTGGGGGTACAATAAAATTACATGTACTTGGGTGACCACATCCCCAACTAATATCAATGTCTCCTTAATGGAGTGGTTTTTGAATTGGGGTAGTTTGCATGGTTGTGAGAGCTGTCTAACTTGTGCTTATGTCACATCTCATTACCTTTTGGTGATATTTGGATCATGCTTATTTGTTTTCTTTAACAAGATCTCTAGTTAGTTTCTTCTCCAAATTAAAAGAAAAAAAAAAGAAAAAAAGAAAAAAAAACGTGATTGTTCCCAAGGTGAGAGAGTTGCCTTTGTTCAGTTAGTTCCATCGTCAATCCAAACTTAGTTTATGTCTATTTTTAAGCTTCCCTCCTTGGTGGCGAGCAGTATTGAAATGATAAGGAAGAGACTTTTTGGGGGGTGGGAAGTATGATAGTGGGAGCTTAGGTTTGATCAAGTGGACTGTGGTTCAAAGGACAGTGAAGAATGGTGGATTGGTAGTTCTTAATATTTGCCTCCGCAATGCTGCCCTTTGTGGCAAGTGGAGTATGGAGATTTCTTGAGGAGCTCGACTCTTTGTAGGTGAAAGTTGTCTCAAGTAGACATGGCATGCTTTGGATTGATTATTTGGAAGATGTAATCTTGCCTATTGAAGCCCATGGAAGTTTCTTTGTTCTCTTCTGCCCTAGGTGGTTCTATCATGAATCTTAGAGTGGGAAACTGTTAGAAATTTAGATTTTCAGAGGAAATGGTGGGACAACTTAAAGCTGAATGAAGTGTTCCCTCATCCATCCCTATTCCCTTGCTCTTCTCGTATTTGGAAAGCACATGTTCCATATAAAGTTAAAGTCTTTGGGTGAACGCTGACAACTGGAAGACTTGATACCATGAATATCTCTCATATTGGTTGCAATCTTTGTATGAAGGATGAAGACTTTGTTGACCACATTATGCTAAAGTATTTCGGGGAGCAGTGGCTGGTCGCTGGTCTTTTCTGGTCATAGTTTTAGGGTCCCTCGTCATGTCAAGGAATGCCTGTTATGTCATTATCATTCCCTTTCCAAGGAGTGGCGTTGATGGACAGATTGCTTTCTTTGCTATTCCTATGTTGATTTACCAAGAATGCAACAACCGGCAGCTCATAATGACAAGACCAGACTCCTGTGGGAGGGCATTTAGCTTACAGCAAGCATATGGGTTTCTTCTTCTTCTTCGTAGTGTCTGCGCCTCAGTTTGGCTGTTTAACTGGAATAATTTTGTGTCTGTAGGCAAGGTGGTGGTTTGTTGTTGTCTTAGGTGGTGGTGTTGCCTTAGGTTGTGTTTGTTCTTGTTCTGTTCCTTTTCTCATGCATCACTGCTGGTGGTCTCTCTTGCATTTGCTTTGTGCTGTTGATTAATAAAGTTTTCAATTGTTTCCTCTACCACAAAAAAGTAGACTGTTGTTCAGCTGTCACTTACTAGGGTGCTTAACCTCTATCTGTGATCCTGTTGGCTTCTTTTCCCAGCAAATAATTGATGATTAACATTCGATCCATCCTTTGTTTTGCTGGAGTTTGTTTGTTGATCTTATTTACTTCCGTTTTTCAGACATACAGTCTGGACCTTTTTGTTTAATTGTAACAGTTTTATGGTTTCAGGATAATGAGATGCATAGAGGAAAGCCCTTGTATTTGAATGAGGAACGTTATGCGGCTCTGACTTACATGGTAAATAAAGAAATTCTTGTCTTGTTCTCTTTACTTCCTTTTCATGTACATCTTTGATAATGCTTCGAATTAAGATTGTGGTGAAATACTTGACCTTTTGAGCTCACCATCTTATGCATGCAATGGCCATTACATCAAGAGTAAGCTTTATTTGTATTATTCCTTATCATACTTTATGTGCTTGAGATTCATTAGAGGTGTAAAATGTAGATGCATATGAAATACACTTACTCCCTGATAGGTGGCTTCCCATGGATTTGATCAGTGTTCTGAAGTTCTTCGTCAAACAACTATTGACACTCCGTTGTTGATTTAGATTTGAATGTGTCTTGGGTCCCCCTTGAAGGTAAATATTCATCCACAATCATGCTCATCTGTGTTTACGCCGTTCATGGACTGGGCCAGGCATTGATCTCCTGAACTAGTGACCTAGGTTTCATGTGCAGGAATGAGTTTCAAGAGGTCTGATTGACATGGAAAAGAATTGAATAGAAATCTCATAAGTGTAGGCAAGTGAATTTTGAGCTCAAATCAAGATCCTCAAGTCCTTGAGCAAGGGAACAAAATAAAATAACCGGCTATATTGAGATGTGGCAAGAGATTGTTTTGTTCAAGTCTCACTTCTGAAGATTCTTCTGGTTAGTATGCATTTACTTTGTTAATAATTTATGTTATATACTAGCATATCTAATGTTTATATTAGCTCATGGAGATGAATATGTTTCCTCCTAAGGAAACGTTTGTACTAGCTCAGAGATGAAACCTCTTGGATACGTAATCTTTCACCTTGTTTTTCTTCCAATTAGGATTGTGACGAAACTTCCTGTCATGGCATAATGCCCAATGATTTTCCATTTTTTCTTATTCATTTATTTTTGTAATTCAACTGTGGTATTTAATTACAGGTTCCTAGGGATGTCGTGTTACATGGTTTTGACAATCCATGGTAATGAAGATGGGGTAGAAACAGATTGGAAGCATTCAAAATCTTCTGTACAGTTCACTTGTGTACTAGAAGCTTAACATTTATTTTTTCGACAGGCCATCTTTTTCGGGTATCGGAATGGTCATTGTGTATGTTGTGTTCATCCTGCAGCATCTCAGTGCTTAAAGGGCGCAGGCTCTATGTATCAAAAATCCCTGGTTTCTTCAATGCAGCTCCTGCATTTTGTATGAAAATTGCTAGCTTCCCCAGCACTTGGGAATTTTTCATGTTCCAACTCTAAACATATCACTACGCTTTATCAAAGGACTTAATGTTCACCCAGTGGATCTCTGGGTCATACCCACCAAAATGTGAAAAAGTCATAAATTTGCAGTTCATTTCAAGGTAGGCATTATATTTAGGTGAGAGGGCAGCGGCCTCCATATATATATATATATATATATTATCATAACTTTCTTAGCTGGTGATGAATTTGAATTTACTTTTGGAGCTATGTTGTGTCCTTTGTTTTGTTATTTGATGAGATACTTTCCATTGTTTTCATGGCGTTGATTAGGCGGTTCTCTAGGCATGTTTAGACATTTTAAAAAGAAAAGGGATAGGTATAGTTTGAGGCAGGTAGGGGGTTTGTGTGTAAACATTGGAAAGAGTCCATGAAACAAAGTCGTGTGCACATAAGGTACCCGGGATCTAATGTTTGTGAAGGGGTATTCACAACTCTATTGTCGGCGTAGGGATTGATATATTCTGTTAAAGAGTCTTTTGCAGTAAATTGTTTATCTCTATTTGAGCCTCCGACATTAATCTTCTCGTATTTACCAATTGGTGCACTTGAGACATCCTTTCAGCCCTGCAAGAAATTTTTTTAAAAAATTTTTGTAGATGTCGGTGTTTTGTAATTGTATTTATTCTCTACTTCTATCTCAACTGTAACTTGTAGTAGAAGTTTAAGTTTTATTCAAATAAGTTAATTTTTTTCATTTTTTTTCTGATAAAGGATACATTTCCATTTCTATTAGAGGTTAAAAAGTCTTTGAAAATGTTTTAAAAATAATTTTTTATTTCCTTTTAATACCTGTAGAGGTTAAAAGTAAAGTTACTAAATAGTAACTATATTTTATTGGTTAGGAGGTTTGAAATAATTAATTTTAACGCCATTACCTCTTAGTCTTATGAAATAAGCCATCATCTTATTCATTTATATTTTGAGTAAAATTTGAGGAATATTTGTTCGTCATAATGCAAGTTGGAAGAATTTCAAGTGAGCATACAGGATGAGAAAATATTTTGTTTTAGTTCGCCTTACAAACTTATGAAAATGTATGTTTTATGAAAGGTGCAATGTCAAGTTGCGAATTGTATGTTTTATGAAAATGACGAACTGACTAAAGAATTTTTTACAAAATTTTTTTACTTGGTTTAAAATTGCTTAATATTGAATTTGGGCCAAAACAACCACTAGAAGGGTTCATCCTTCTTTTGCTAAAACAGGTAATAGGTCTAATTTGGAATTTTATGAGGATGAACCAAGTGATGTTTGATAATTCATATTTTAGCAAAAATAATATGGTAAGGTCAATATTCATTCTCGTTAATCAATTAGATGAGTCTCAATCCTTCTTTTTCAAGGCAATCATTCAACAATCACTTATTGAATATTAAATAAATAAAATGTTAATCATTCATCATCTAATTGTTTTTGAATAGGTTCATTCAATTTTTTGAAATTTAACATTGCAATTGAAATTACTTGCAACTCAAAATTCATTAGGTTATGTGGGGATTGTTTGTAAGAGTACGAGTTATTATTTATGTGACCATTTAATAACTCATTATTTAGTACTTATAATCAAATTTTAGTAAATAAATATTTGCTACTTAACATACTTTCCAAGTGTTTTAATGTAATTTATTAGATGAAAATAAGAGAAATTTATAATCTCTATGCATATAATATTTTGATTTTGAACCCATTCAATCTGAATTGGTACTTTTTCCATTACAATTATTGTGAAAAAAAATATCAAACAATAGTGAGCCTTAGACAGTTTATTTGTAGTAAGGTTCTCCTCTTTCAAATTAATGTTTTAGTAATAAGTTCAGCTAAGCCCCATTTAGCTACTCCAAATTCATGGCCATTATGTAAAATTTCTTTACAAATGTGATACATTAGTACTATGAAAATTCTTGATTGACAATGAGCTAATTATAGCATAAAGTTGTATATCTTTGGTTAATAAGATTCAAAAGATTTGCTAGTCTTGGGATTGCAAATCCATAACGTCAAAACTGTTGGTTTTACAAGATGAAATATCTAATGCTAATTTACTTGGAAAACTACTTGGCTTGGTGCAAATGAAGAGAATAAAGTGTAATTTGGAAAATGCAGTCTATTATCAAGCCATTTTATTAGAAATAATAAGGGCATCTCTGAATGCTTAAAGTTTTGTATTTGAATTGAATTTTTAAACAAATTCTTTTAGACTTAATAAAAGCTATTTTACCAGGTCCTATTGATTGGCTAGAAGGCTTGAAGAAAAATGTTGCATCTCAAGGTAATGATACTCCTTTAAACTGAATTTAGAGGGGATAATTTGTTTCATCAGGTCAAAAACATGTTATGCTAAGAATGAATGTTATACATATATGACAAACACATGTTCAACCATTTATTAATTGTGTCAAGATATGCAAATTTAAACACAACATATTGAATAAACGAGACTTATACGTGACACATTCAACATGTTATTTAAACCTATCATATTCAAGTCGTGTTTAACCAAATACGTTTAGCCTATTTAATTTATTGTAACCAGTTTTTAAAATTGTTCTTTATGAAAAAAATTAATAAAAATATAAAATACAAATAATTTATTAAAAATAAATCAAATTTAAAAAGATTGTCTCAAAAAAATTATAAAAAATATTATGTAATCAACATGTTGATAAGTATATCAATTTTATACTGACTTACTTATAGTCAATCTCTTAACGTATCATTAATCATGTTAAACACGTCATTACAGGGTTAATAGGTTAACATGTTTATGATTTGAAATTTAAGTGTATTAACATATTTTAACCTAAATTCGTTAACTTCATAACATATTGTTTTATAACACGACTTGTTACACCTAATTGAATTCAAAATATTTGTATCATGTCCTATGTTTCCAATTTAACATAGAAACATTTTAAAAAAGAATCTATTGAGGGAAAGCTAATATGCTGTTATATTAAAGAGGATTATTTGTTTGACGGAGTACTAAAGAACAAATTTATTTTTTTAACTTAATTATAACTATTAGGTCCAACTAATTGTTTTATTAAGGAAATAAAAAGGATATTTCGAAGGATTAGTTGGGGTTTATAAGATAATCATGGTTAATGATTTGCCATGAATCTACACGTTTTAGTGTCCCTTTTAACTTAGTTTCTCTCTCTCTCTCTCTCTCTCTCTTCTTTTTCTCACATTTGTCAACCTTATTATGCATAACTATCTATATCCTTCAATTCAAGTTTCTTACCCTAAAAGTGTCTCTCTCTCTTTCTTCTCATTATCACCTCTTATACACCATCATTTTTTTTGACAGCTGTCACCCTTATTACACATAACTATCTATATCATTCAATTCGAGTTTCTTAAAAAACAAAAAAAAAAAAAAACCTATTTTTTCCATTCAATTATATCACCCTTAGAGAATCTTTTATTTGGTTCATCATTTTCATTGATCATCTATTTAAACTCCTCAAATCATCACTTGATGTGTGTCCATTTTTATTTTATTTTTTCCTTGATCACTTAAATATACCTTTCATACTCTACCTAGTTTTTTTTTAAAAAAAAAAAAAAAAAAAAACTTGTAGTTCTATTCTTTTATGACTTTTAAGTTCACGAAAGCTTTTTTTTTTTTGTAGGGCTAAGATAAAATCTTCTATTCTTTTCTTAGAAATAGTTCTTTAGTGCTTTTGCCAAATATTATGTTAAACTTTACAAATTATATCATATATTTTATATTGTTAATTTTATAAGATTCAATGAAAGATCGAGATATTTCATTTTTATCTTGTCGTATAATTCTTTGTAATTTTTATGTACCGTATTATATATTTCACATGGTTAGGATTTATATTGTCTTCACATATGTTAGAGCTTTAGACATATTTTATAATTTTTTTTTATACTAAATACTTATGGTGGGTGTTCCTTTTCATGTACTGGGGTTTAGAGATTTATCTTTATCGATTAAAATGGACTAAGCCAAAAGGAATGAGTTTTTCTGATGCCCCAACTTTCAATCTCATTATTGTTACTTATATTATCTTCTTATTTTATTGTTTTCTCATATTTTTTTTTATAAATTTTTTGTTTTAGAATCATTTTTAGCAAACCTAGTTTTGAAGAAGCTTACATAATCCTTGTGGTTTGACTTAGAAAAACTCTCCAATTTTACTTACTACATTATTTTCTTTAGTTTACATTCATAATTTACTGCATCATTTATTTTACATCTAAATACATTTGTATTGCATCTTATTTATTTATAATTCAAAGAATGCATCCTTGCATTCACTCTATTTATGTAAACACCCCCTCCTTTAATAGAACCTCCTTTCTTCCTAAGTGTATCATTTCATATGCTTCAATCGAAAAAGATCATCAAAATCTCAAACAATCATTAGTAATCCTAAACAATCAAAATCTCATGCAAGAAAGCTTTTAATTTCCTAAAATCTCTAGAATATTGCGTAATTTAAAATAAACTAATATTTTTTATACATAATTTTAATAAATGTAATTTATTTTTTAAAATATTATTTCATGAAAATTTAGCATTTATTATAAGATACAATTAGGTACATATAATTGTGTATAGAAATTGTTGAAAAAACTATAAATAATAAATTAATTATCTATTAGTCTATGTATATATGTAAAGGACAAATCGCCCAAAGATCGCATTGGCTACCCAAAAGCGTTGTAACTCATATAAATTTATGACCTTGCCTAAGGACATTCCAAGCGCTTAAACGAATGTTGGAGACAATTAGATTGCTAGCTTAATTTAAAAAAAAATTATAAAAATAAAAAATAAAAAATAGAGTGTTGAACACTCAATGTAAACTGAGCACTCAACATTCTCGGTGTTAAGGTGGTGCTCTATTGAGCGCTACCTCAGTACCACCAAACCTACATAAAAGATGCCCTAAGCTCAATGTTATTGCTAAGTACTCGTGTATCCTGTCAATTTTAACGGCATTGAAAGAGTAAGACAACTTTTAAATTTTAACTACAAGATACAGTAATTGGATAGAAATGAATGAACATAAAAAAGATGTTTAAAAAATTAAAAAAAAAAAAAACAGAAAAAGAGTAGTTGGGTAAGAATGAAGCTATTAAGTCTTGAGGATTTCTTGTTTTTCCTAGATTTGCGTCAGTTAGGGCAAATGACTAAACAAATTTGGTACTAGAGAGAGCAAACGAAACATCAATCTGGATTGTAGAATTTTGTGCTTCAGCCATATTCCTGTACACTTTAAAGAATCTGAATATGCCATGGATTCGTGGGAGGCATTTCCTTATTCTACAGAGATACAAATTAACATGTACTTCATCTGCTGAGTTTGGCACGACAAAAGTACATATATTTTCAGAAATTTATGAGTGTGTGCATGGGTCAAATCAGCCCTATGCCCAGTGGCTCAGCAGTGATGTGGCTTTGTGCGTGGCTGATCATTCATTATTCTTCATAGAAGTGTCCATTTGCACTTCAGAAACAATTTGAGCGTTTGCTTCCACAGTAGAGAAGAGCACCTTCAGCATCAAATTTCCAAGACTACCTCCAACTTTCAGTCTCTGATTCAGTAATAGCAAAAACAAAAGAAATGGAGATCAGATATAGATCAGAGAAACAACCAGCACAATCTTGAACTAGCATGCGCTCATAATGTTACACATCAACTAATGTTTCATGAACTGTTAAGGATGTTATACCCCACCCATCCCTCATCATGAAGAGAGGATTGAATAAGCTCTCAAGGTAAATGAGCGTTCACCAAGGTTTTCACGTTTTAAAAACTTGTCGCCAGAAGATGGACTTTGCAAACTACGCCATATAAGTAATATGGTGGTCTGGAGAACAATTTTATGGATGTAGCAAGAAAATGGAACAGATAAATTGTGCTAAAAGGAAAAAAATGTAATATTTCGATTAAGGAGTTAATTAAGGCATACCGAAAGTTTAGTTACATTCATCAAGGTTTTTAAGTTCTAAAGATTGTGTGTTTGAGGAGGAGGCTAATACTAAAACCTGAACTCAGTCAACAAAAAAAAAGACGTTTCAAAAAAGAATTCATTTGAGTTCAAATTTTAAGGTCAAGTTGGTGGTTATCCGTCCAAGTTTAAAACACATCAAATGTGTGGGATATCGGAAGTAAATATATTTAAGCACATTGACTTGCAATATAAGTAATAATTTTCAGAAAGCACATCAAAGTACAAAAATAAAATATGATAAGCACATCGACTTGCAATATAAACAATTCAGAGAATACTCACTGCTTAAACATCAGGTCACTTCCAACTTCATTGTTTGGGGACAATTCTCAGTGACATGAGGATTTGCTTTGATGTTCGCATTCATTGACTGGTTATTGCTGTCAAACTTAACTTTGTCAGACGTAAAATCAAGTTGCTTCTCTATAGATTTGAATACAGCTGTTCGTTTTGACCTTAACCGGTATGGAGGTGAGGTATTAAAGTCTCTCCCACTGCATGAAGTAACCATACCATGACAATTAGAACCCTCACACGAACTAGAATTTATAGATCTGGACCGGTCCTCATTCGCATTACTTTCTATTTGTTCTGGTGTATGTAAACTATTCTTGACCTTGGACACCTCTGCTTCCCTGATCCTATCAATGGACAGCTGTGCCCGAGCATCCCTCTTTCTTTTTCTTAAGATTGAAGGAGTGTTTGGAAAACTTTTAGCCGCATTTTTCAATATGGATTCTGCAATTTGCCACCCTAAATCAGCACCCTTTGCACAAGGTGGAGTAGAGAAACACTTCGGTGACATCACCAAACTTGAGTCATTTGTTTGCGGCAGCAAGCGAAATTTGTCCAAGATTGAGGGATCCAAGGGAATATCAGAACTTCCTGACTGTGGTGACTCATGGAATGAAGAACCAAAGGCTGGGACCATACGATGCAATGGAGTCCTCAAAATATTCTTGTCTTGATCGCTTTCCCTATTATTTCTACATTTTATTGAAATTGGCGTTGTATCATAGTTGCTATGGCAAAAATCCAATTCTGAACCACAACTTCCCCTTCCTTCATGGGCCACAACCTGAGGCTCACATTCATCAGTATTATCAGGGCCAATAATCAGCCTCCTTGAAGAAGTATGTATGTCAAGACACTGTTGCATTGAGCTCCCAAACTGATCATGGGGGTATGCCTCCACTTTACACAGATCAGCCAAAGGACTTTCAGCAGCTTTAATATCTAAACCCTTACTAGAGCAAGAAAAAAAATTCCCATTAGCTGTCACTCTGACCATATCTTTAGCAATATCTGGATCTGTCTTCGGAACTGATGGAAGTTGACCAGTGGCCAAATAGAAACCCAACTTTTTCTTCAGGGAACTGTTCCAGTGATTCTTTATTGAGTTATCAGTCCTGGACACAAGAAGCTAAATTATTAACTTAAAACACAACACGTAACTCCATACTATTTCAAAACTAATCTGACACTAGCAACTAGTACCTTCCGGGTATAACTTTGGCTATTTCAGCCCATTTATTCCCGTGTACCCGCTGGGCATTCATGAGTAAAAGTTCCTCTTCCAAGGTCCAAGCATCTTTCTTTATCATCGGGTTCAAGTGATTGTGCCACCTGAAAATATTAAATCCATAAGCATCTTATAGAGTGAACAATCCATGATTTAGCTCTTATTTGAACAATTAAAAAGAAGCTTACTGCAAGGGGAAGTATAGATTTTGCATGTAATAAAATATGAAGTATAGCATGTTAACTTCCAATTATAAGTACTATATATATTGCCAATCTAAGATAAATGTATTAAGACTTTTAAGGCATGATTTGAAAGCAGAGAGTTCAACAACAAAAAAAATTATATTTAGAAATTACACATACTGATGATCGTAGAGAAATGTGGAATAACATATAAATAATTATGAGATATTTTTCCATTTTAATTACAAAATTAATGTCAAGGATTACAAGATGTTAAGAATTCACAATTGATTAAAAAGATATTCCCATCAAAGTATTTGCCCATTTTGGATATTCAACCCAGGCAAATTACTAGTTTGCAAAATTGAAGATTATATACGTTATTCTATGATTGAGTTATTAGCTTAAATATGTGCTTCTATACATATTTCACATAGTGCACATGAATTATACACTTCATCAGTTTAAATCCTAATAATATGCTAGCCGAACACCAAAAAATCTGAGGCACAATTTTTTTTTTTTCTGGGGAAACTACATAATGATATTTATGTACTTGCAAAAAAGAGTATAGCATATCACACCTGTGGACAGGTGAGGATATGATATTCACCTTGCTACCCTAGGGAGGAAGCATGTTCCTTCAATCTTTAAATCCATTCAGAAGTACTTTACACAATGCCCAATTCACAAGTTTGATAACAATTCTACTGATAAAATTTCCATTCTTTTTATAATTAAAATTATTACCTTTCTCGACACTGCTTACCAATGCGACCTGGCAAGGATTTTGCTATGACAGACCATTTGGTGGGGCCATACTTAGATACCAACTCGATGATTTTGTCATCTTCCTGTAAACAAATTAGCCACTCAAAACTAAGAATTTGATCAAAGCTCTATAAAACTGTTAGCAAAGTCTGGCATATAACCTCTTGGGTCCATGGCCCCTTAATAAGCTCTGGATTGAGAACCTTTTGCCATCGATGAAGGCATTGCACTTCTGATCTATCAGGGAAAAATTCAGCTGCATTTGTAAAATAGGTTATGAGACCCATGGCCACCTATAAATCATTAACTTCAGCAATAGATAATAAATGATATACTCAGTCACACAAGTTGGTCGTAGAAGCTAGAACTAGAAAATTAACCACATTTTTGGCATAAAGCATAAAGCATTGATGATCTTTTTTTTAAATAAATAAATATGTTTATTATGTCTAAATGTATATATATATATTTGTGTTTCAGAAAACTAACATTATAGGTAGCTGATAAACTCCGCAGCAACACAACCATGACAACCGTAACAACCCATATGGTTTTAAATCACTAACAATACCATAACAACAGTAACAGCAACACATCAATTCCACCATAATACCATGCATGCAAACCGGCTACAATACCCGTCCATCATTGACAATCCTCAAGAAAAATTAGACAAAGCGACCCAACCAACCCTGATTCATAGTTGTTTTAAATCACAAAAACTTCTAATACTAACAGTAAACAATTATCAAACTACAAGAACCCGACAGCTAGCAATAATTGGTAAGAATTGATCAAGATACAATTCTTTTATAAATTCTGTCACAGTTCCTATCCTTCAAATAAAAATAGAAACATAAATATACTAGAAAAAGAATTCTTAACAGCCATTGGAATCACAAAAATTTCTATTAGGTAAAAGCACAATGAATTTATCTGGTGCTTGGTTTTACGAACATAGAGTGTATTGTAAGAGGATCTAGACTATATGCAGCTTATGACTATTAGAAGTTCCTATAACTTTTCTGCAGAAAATATTTATATTCCATTGATAGTTTCAGATTGAATGCTAGTCTACTCCTTTCTAATAGGGAGAATAACAATATGAAAGAAAATATTGAAGGTTAAATAAAGCAAATGACGTTGCATAGACCATGATTCCCAGAATTTTAGTTGTAGAGGTCATTATTGCCAGGATCTATATAATACACAACTTGATTCAAGGAAATATCCTTAATATAAATCCTAATACTTATCAATTTTGTAGTGAATTCTCAAAAATGTAATGAATTTATAATCCACTTTCTTTAAGTAGAACTTATAACCTCATTTTAACTGTTATAGTTCAAGTCATTCATAAGAATCTAATGAAAAGTGAAAAATATCAATTCCATAAATTGTTGATTCAAAATAGTGTGTTTTACCTTCCAAAATTAGTCTTTATGCATAGGACAATACATATTAAACAGAAAATAATAACAACAAAATATAAGCCTCACTTCAAATCTTTAAATTGTTCCAAAGTGATTACTTAAACAAACAATAAATTCCCCTCGTTTGTTTATACAAGACTTGTGTAGTTTATATGAATCTTGCCATTCATTGATTTTAACAAGGAAGAGGATGCTGTTACATGTTAGTTAGTATCATGGTTAGGTTGTGTGGTCAAGTCAGTAATGAGATTGGTCAGCTTAGCTGACGAATGTGATTATAAATACTTCTATCATTGTGGAGTTTTGGAGTATTCTTTGTGAGTTTGTGGTCATCCTCTTTGATGCAAAACAATGTTTCTTTCTTTGCAATTCTAGTTTTTTGAGTCTGGTATCAGCAAAGCGCTTCTTCTTTGAATCAGTATGATGGTAATGAATGTTCTTCAAGGTTTCAACATGACACCTTACACAAGATGTCTGTCAAGTTAAACAGTTACAATTTTTTGTTATGGAAACAAATCATGACGGCCATTAAAAGCAATAATTGCAAAAATATTTAGTGATTGGGTCAGTTCCTCCAAAATTTTTCTTTGGGGATAATTAAAATACTCAGCATCACAATCAGGAATTATTGGACTGGATTCAACAAGACCAATTGTCGATGTCCTGGTTACTTTCTTCCATCTCAGAGAATGTCCTCACACATATCGTGGGATGTGAAAACTCAGGTCAAATTTGACAGAGTCTAGAGCAATACATTACCTCTCAGATCCCTGCAAAAGATCATTCAGCTCGAGAAGAATCTGCAAAATATGAAGAAAGGTTCTCTTCCCAATTGATGAGTATTTGTTGACGATCAAGAATTGTGTTGACATGTTAGCATATGTTGTTCACATTCTGTCTGCTAAAGATCACATCGATGCCATTTTTGAAGGATTTCTAGATGACTATGACTCATTTATTGTCTGTGTTTCATTTAGGACTGATGAATACAATGTGATTGAGATGAAGTCATTTCTTCTTTCTCATGAGGCTGGGACTGAATAGCGAGAGAAAAATCCTGATGCTAATTTGCAAGATGAGCTTAAAGAATAACTTTCATAAGGCTAAGTACACACATCCTAATCAGTTCAGCAGTAGTTTTTTTGGTGGCGCTTGCAGCCATGGCTTTTCTTGGCTCCTCCTTACGTCCTTCATTTTATCAGCACACTAAGAAAGGTTTATCACATGGCCAAGATGCTGCTTTTCTTTAGTGGCTATCTGGTTTTTCTAAGCCTCAACTTCAAGTTTTTGATAAACTTGGTCTGTCATGTTGCACTAAATTGTTTCTATAGGTTTGACAAATCATTTACTACTTTATCCTCATCACCTACTCCTCAACAAGCCTTCGTTGTTCAAGATTTTTGAGATGGAATTTCCTGGTTCAATGGACCATTCTGTTGCTTCTATTTCTTCTCCTGCTACTACTTGGGATACTGCCCGCCATCCAAATTCAGAAGCAACCAGTCATGTTATTCCTGGTGTTGGTAATTTGATGATTAGTCAGGAATATACTAGTCTGATAAAGTGCATGTTGGAAATGGATCAGGTTTGTTGATTGAACATGTTGGATATTCCTATTTTTCCATCATTAGATTCATCGAAATCGCTCAATTTACAAAATCTAGTTAATGTTACACAAGTAACCAAGAACTTGTCATTGTTTCTAAATTTTCTCAAGACAACATCTTCTTTGAATTTTATCCCTATACTTGTTTTGTTATGGACCACGTAACTTACAACTTTACTCTCAGGGAACTAAGCAAAGGATTCTATGTGTTTCATCCTTCTAAGCTCAAGTTCATCCCTCCTTCTCAGACTCCCAATGCTTTTGTCAATGTCTCAATTTCTCCTTCAGTTTCTACTGCTATTCTGTCCCAATCTGCTGCTCTTGCTACTCATTCAGTTGAATTTCCTCATGTGTTAATGGCATTACTGGTTCTACACCTTTGTTTGATGTGTGGCACTGTAGGCTAGGCAATCCTTCTTCCAAACTGAGTCTGCTTTTTTGTCTTGCAATCTTCCTCATTATAATAAGGATTCCTCATTTTCCCAGCAAGTTCTCTTGGCAACAAAATACATTCCATTCCCATTGTCCACTACTACATATAATACAGACTTAAAGTAGGCGTGTTCTGATGTTTGCGCCCCTGTTCATACTGTTCTTATAATTGTTACATATGTTACATCCACTTTATGGATGTTTATTCTAAGTTGAAATGGATTTACCTTCTAAGTGACAAACATAAGGTGTTCAAAACCTTCTCGCTTTCAAGGCTCAAGCTAAATTGCAGCATGGTTCCTCTCTCAAGGCTTTGCAAACTGATTTAGGTGCAGATTACAGAATTCTTCCAGAGTTTCTTGATTCTAATGGTATTGTTCATATCCTCAGGAACAAAATAGACCTGCCAAAAGGTTGGAAAAAAAAAAAAGGAAAAAGAAAACAGAGGACTATTGTAAAGCATAAATTAGCATCATTAGCTCATTCTCATGTGCCTTTACATTTTTGGGATGAAGTATTCCAATGTTGTCAAAGTGTCGCCTAGTCCCCGAGAGCCTAGGCCTATGCGTATCCATCTGTGATTTTTTTTTTTCTTAGAAGACTTGACAAGATTTTATTTTAAACATTAAATTAACAAAAAATAAATAATTTACTAAAGAAATAATATACTATTTATTTTGATATATTATCTATTAAATATATGGAGTAAGAGACCACTGAATAAATAAATAAATCTTTAATGACCTCAAAATTATTATTTTCAGTTCCACCTTAGACCCCAGCTCACTTTATGGGGGCCAACTGCTTAGATCAGTCTTTCCATCCTGACAACATTGAAGCATTCAGAAAAGCAATGTTTTTATTCAATAGGTTACATAATCTTCTGAGAAACAATTCTCTTATTGAATTTCCTTTCCATGCCAAGCCAATTATGGTTTTCTTGGAACATTTAATTGTGTTTTTTCAATCCCAATACGAGGCCTTATAATGATCATAAGTTGAACTTTTGATCTAATCAATGTACCTTTATTTGTTACAGTTTGAATCACAAACGGAACAAGTGTTTGGCATCTAGTTGGAAGTTGAATGTTTTACGTGATGTACAGTTTGATGATACTTGCTTCCCTTTTGTCGGTCATACTTCCAAGGATTACTCCATTGGTTCTACTACTTTTGGGGCTTTGCCATCTGCATCTATTCCTAAGACTGTACCATCTTCCTCAGTTTTTCATCTGTTACTGCTCATTTACTGGCTAGCTTCTCTTCTACTCCAGCTTCTTCATCATCTACTACTCCATTTGCTCCTCTAACGATATTCCCTCTCTGCAAGCACCTTCCTCTAACAATGTTCCCTCTCTGCAAGCACCTAAAACCTTGTCATTAGAGGTCACTATTTTAGGTGTTTTACAGTATACTACACTCATACGCCCTGAGATTGTATGTTCTGTAAACCTTGTTGCCAATTCATACAAAACCCATTGCAAGCTCATTGGAATGCTGTTAAACACACTTAGATACTTAAGTAGGACATTTGAGCATGGTTTCCACCTTCATCGTGCCTCTGATTTTTGCTTGACAGCTTATTGCAATGATGATTGGGGATCAAACCTCGATGCTCGTAGATTGACCTTTGGCAGTTCTCTTCTTTGGGCCAAAGCTGTTTTCAGGTCCTCCACTGAGGCAGAATACAGAAGCTTGGCAGCTATAACAGCTAAGCTTACTTGGATCAGATTGTTGCTTGGTGAATTGCAAATTTCATTATGTCAGGTTCCTATTATTCAGTGCGCAATTTAAGTGTCATGTGTCTTGCTATTGATCCAATTCAACATGCCAGAACTAAGCATATTGAATTGGATCTGTATTTTTATTTGTGAGAAAGGCCATGCAAAAGCAAATTTTGATATGTCATCTTCCTTCCTAAATGCAATAATTAGATGGACTGACTAAGGCTATTTCAAGTTCTCGTTTTGTTGATTTCTGTTCCAAATTCAGCGTGTATGCCTACCTCAAAAACACACCGAGTCTAAGGGGCTTATAAGGATAAGGACATTGATGATTGTCAGTGGATGCTGTTACATCTTAGTTGGTACCGTAGTTAGACAATTAGCACCATGATTAGGTTGTTTGCTTGAGTTGATACTTAGTTGATGAATGTGTGAGTATAAATACTTTTATCATTGTAAATCAGAATATACTTCTTAACCTTGATATCATCAAAGAATGTCTTGAGCAACCACGTATTATGTCAAATTTTGAAAAGGTCCAAATTTCTTTCATTATTCAATTATATTTCTAGATGTGGACCTCAGCAATGGGACCAAGTGGCTACACGTTTTAGTCATGGAAACAATCTTTTGCATGCAGCATAAAGGTTGCGTCAAAGTGGTCTAATCCTTCACTAAAACCCTAAATATGTGAGAGTTTAGTGCACCAAACTGCCTTGCTTTTTTTTCAACAAAGTTTCTATACCTTTTAAAGACCCTATTTTTAAGCATAAAAAACACGATTTTGAAAAATATTGCAAGCACAAATAGGGGAATCACAAAGCAATTACAGTGATATATTTTAAAGTAAAACCCTAACTAAAGCTTTTCAAGCTTCTTTGACATCCATTCATTGGTCATCACTAAATTTATGAACTCCTTGTTGTGTACTAGAGAGTAAAGAAGACTCCAAAAATCTCTCGAGGTGAAAAAAAAATAGCTAACTGAATCCAGGGTCCTATTTCATAATTAGTAATTGTAGCCACCTCTAAATGTACATATCTTTCTCTAAGGATCTAAAACATAAGGGCTTAGTTTACCTTACTTAAAAAAATGAAATCCACCTTGTTCTTCTTATGCATATATGCACTTGTGTTGCACAAAAGTTTACTGCAACTAACCAACATTATTTTAACAATATATAACCATATTATAGCATGTATCCTGTAGGAATAACTTTCTCTAATTAGGTTAATTCTATTCTTCTAAGGCTTTGACTTGTAAGCAAATAGGACTTCCTCAGCTTTGCAGCACATAGACATCCAAAACCAAATAAAATGACTTCGCTGCTCAAAAAAGATAAAGGCTTAGGGATATAAGGGCCTACATGCAGACACAAGAAATAGGAAAAGAAAAGAATTGTTAGATTAACATTTTCTTAAGGTTTACACTTTAGTAAGGACGTCAAAATGTTGATGTCACAAATTTACATATATCTAAACAACCATTGTATTCTAGTCAAATTCGTGCCTTAATTATTTTATAATAACTGTTATAAGGCCAACCGTGCTTTATGGGAAAAAAAAACATGTAGGAAAAAAATAATAATAATGTTAACAGAGTGAAATACGAATGTGACTGTTAAGATGTACATGGTAAAACATTGACGGATAGAATTTAAAATAAATCTATTTAAGAAATGATAAGCATAAACCTAATTCAAGATAAAATGAGAGATAAAAATTGAAGTGGTTTAGACACATACGAGACAAAGCGCATTAGATGTATTTGTATGAATGAGTGACTGAGTGACTTATAGATACGAATGATCATAATAGAGGTAGAGAAACTGAGGAAGACCTAAAACAATACTCATAAGAGTAATAAGAAAGATATGAGCAATTGTTATGAAATTGTCAATTAGTCCTAGATAGAATAAAATGAAAAATACAGATTCAAGTAAAAAAAAAAAAAAAAAAGAAAAGCAAAAGAAACTCCGTGCAGTAGGAAAAAAGGGTTTGTTAAGGTGTTTGTATATAAAATTCATGAGTTTAGTTCATGTTAAAATTGAATATCAAGAAACAAAAAACAGAAAATACTTGCCTACTAGAGAAACATGGAAATGTCAATGCTAATGGACTCCACATAAAGAAGCACAATAAGGGATGTTCAAACAAATAGGACAAAGTGATTAACTTCCATTAGGTAAAAGGAGAACCTAGTCACCAATTAAAAAAAAAAAAAGTGCAAATTCTTTCAAGACCACCTTCACGTCTTGTGACATTACCAAAAATGTAGATAGAAGGAAATGGTTAAGCACATAGTAAAGAAATGAAAGAGAACCTACGAATGGAATCCTTGGTCAAAGTTAGACTGTTAAGGTTGCTTTCTTTCTAATATAGGCATTATTATAATTTCTAAAAACAAGCTTTCCTCCCATTCTACTTAGAGCCCAAATAAGCCAAGTGCATTATGGAAAATGCTATTTTGTTAGAAACTGTAAAAGTCTTTTAACAATTTTATTGTAATATTCAGTAGTAAGACTCAATAATTATATTATAATATTCAGTAGTAATATTCAACAGAAATCCTCTGTAACTAGTAAGAATGGATAGATCAAACACATTAATAAGATAGAGATAGGCAGCCTTTTGGATTGGAGAATCAAAGGTGCGAACAACAAGATCACTTTGAGCTTATTCACTACAAAGGATGCCTTTCTTAAACAGGCAAAAATTCAAGTCCAGTCAAAGCTTTTGTCATTAATTTGAATTGTAACTTATAGAATGTAAATCACTCAAGCATTTTCAACTTATACTGTTTAAAGGAAAAGCAAAAAAATTGCTTATGTCATAAGATTAAAGTATAAAATAGCACAGGAAGGATTATTATAAAATTAGAGAATTGAAATGCTTAAAATGAATTTAAGTATAATCTGGTCAATTAGTTAGCTACAACATAAATGATAGCACAAATTTGGTATAAATTAGTAACTATATTCCTATTGAACCTGCAACTGGCTGGAATTTGCTTGCAAACAGAAAGAAAAGTAGATGACAAGAAGTACATCTGACAAACTTACAAAGGGAGCACAAATCTGATTTCATTCAATAATAACTTTAAAAAACTGAAATACAATAGCATTTAACAGGAGTTAAACCAAAATATGGTGCTATAAACATAAAATCATTGAAGTGATATAGTCAAGAAATAAATAGAGAGATCAGAAACCAACCAATTTTCTTCCAACATTTTCCTTTGAAAACTTGAACAGCATTTCGTAGTGTCTCATCCTGTAGCATAACCAAGAGGTCAATTAACCAAGGAGAACACAAAAGAAAGTTATGAAAACAAAGGCAGCCTGTTGAACTAACTGCAAAAAAGTGAGACTAGCACAAAGTATCATGCCTATGCCCAAATGGTAACAATTGGTGCTAGTTGTCATAAGTTGATCAAACAGCCTACCAGATAACTTAAAGGGGTCTTTGAGCCAAACCAAACATAAAGCCCCTTTGCAATTGAGAGACTTGATTCAAAACACACAGATGAACCAACAGACTGTATATAACTCCTAGCTTTCTCATTCTAAACTTCTATGAAGATAAGAAAGAGACAAATGTCATATGGAGTGGTAATTATAAGCTACTCACTTCCTCTGGTGTCCATCCACCCTTTGCTCGCCTTATAGGACCAGTGGTTCTCCTACAAGAAAGTAGAAAGTCATAGTTAATCCAAACAACAATAATTGAAAGAGAATCTGAAGACTATATAGTATAAACAACACAGTTGAGTGTACATATCACCAACTAGAAAATCCGTCCAGAGTAATAGTTTGTAATAGAATACAAGAAACAAGAATGAAAATTATTTTTCAAAAGGATGAAAAATATGACAACAACAAATTACGTAAGCTCGTCCATCATCCATGATCTACGACTGAAAATTTAAGTTTCAAAAGGAAGACAGAAATCTTATAAAATCAAATCAAACAAGCTCATCCATCAACAATCCATGATTACCAATTCTTCACCTACTCATAATTATGATAGGCTTCTAGGATACCGTACTGTTATAACTTCAACACTGAAAAGCAAACTGGAAGGGAGATGAGTACCGATGAGACGGAGATGTTGTAGCAGGACTAGAGACCCCAGGCGACTTCAAAGCAGCACCACAGCTTCCATCAGAAACAGAGCAGCTCGAAGTCACATCTGATTGCTTGTTCTCGAAACAAAACTCCTCGGCTTTCACGTCATCCATCTCTTCCGATGATCATCTCCTCCAAAGCCAAGCATCCTAACAAACAACCCGATTAGAAGCTCAACAGCTACGCACGAATTCAAGCTTCTCACTATAATTCTCAAGAAATTCATAATTCAATAAAAACGCAACCGACAATCCAGTATCCAAATCTCAACCGTACACAAGAAGCAGATCTCGGAAATTAGAATCAAATAGCAGATCAATCAGAACAGTAGAACCAACAAAAAAGGTAAAACATTCAAAATTCAGTAGATTCCAATCGATAAACATGAAAACGATCCACCTTATACAGATCAGAACAATATGAATTCAAAAAAATTTGAGTTGAAATGATCCCAAAAAAAAAGAAAAAGAAAAAAAAAACGGAACAGTTGAAACAAAGCAAAGATCAACAAATACCACAGTTAATCACCTCTTGTAGCAGAGATTTGGCGGGAATCGAACTGAACCGCATAGATGTATCGACGATTCCAACCCTCGAAACCAAGAAAATTGTAACAGAGAGAGCTCGCTTTCAAATAACCACGCCCGTTGCTAGGGGAGATGAAGGAGAGAATAAAACCAATTATTATTATTATTTAAAAAAAAAAAGTAAACAGACCGTGAAACATCTCCGTTACTGTTACTAATCTTCACACAAAACCCGCGCGGAACAGTTGCTTTTGCAGTTTGTCATTTGACGGGTCCGTTAAATTAGAACACTAAAGTTTGAACCTCAAACGGCATTTTGGCTTTAGGGCCACGGTTTTAAGGGTCTAGCACTTTCTGAACGTCGGATGCAAATAGGGCTCTAATTGACCGCCCGATTCGAACAGCTGGTTCGATGTTTAAGTTGGTTACTAAAAGAGACGTTTTAACTAATCGAATAGTTTAACTTAATAAGCACGTGAGATAAATATAATTAACGGTTGTAATTTCTTCGGATTCTCAAATGTGTTTCATCTGGACCGTCTATAAATGGTGAATCAGACCGATTGTTGTTATTTGGCTCTCAACCTATTAATTGAGGCCGTTTCCCATGAGAAAATAATAATAATTAAGGTCGTTAGGGTGCTTTGTAAAACTCATTACCCCAAAATAGCCTAAAGCATATAATAATAAGTATTATTATTATAATAAGTAAGGTGATGGGCCTGAACTTTGGCTTAATTAAATTTTAATTTAGAAACCCTATAGACATTTATAAAATTTCTAATCTCAATTGATAAATAATAATAATTGAAGAAATCTTTTTCCTTTTTTTCAATTTATCTCTCAAAGACCAATTAATTCCTTTTTTTTTTTGGGCAAAGGAAAGATAGTTCTCAATGATTGATGAAATTATGAAAGAGTGCGAACTAAGTTTAAAATGATATCAAAATTATGATAATTGATGAAGCTATAATAGTCTAATAATTTTAAATGTAATAGTTACAAAAAGAAAAAACTGAAATTAATATATTTTAAATAATAACTAAGTAGACATCACATATATACTTTCTTTATTGGTCGATTTTCTTACCCGTGACAGTAATCGTTTTTGTCAAAAGAAATAATATTATAAATTAATGCACGGCATAGCTACAGACTTTATTTAAGGTGGGTAATCTATTTTATAAAAATCTTACCCATACAAAGACAATTAATTAATTAAGATATGTAAATCATTAATATTCAAAGAGAAATAAATATATAACTAAAGTTACACATGTAGTTGCCACTTTTATAATAATAAAAGCGTATGTGTAAATAAAAGTGTATAATTAAATTTTCTTTTTATAATAAAAATATTAATCTAATTACAAACATTTAGAACTGTATGTGTAACTATATGTATATCCATTAAATAATTTATTGCATATATACTTTAATATTTGTAAATTAGTGACAAACATATGTAATTAGTTTAAATTTAATTTTAATAGCTTTTTCAAAAATTATTTAATATTTATATCTTTAACGTACAAACTTACATTTAAGTGGCAAATTTAGGTGATTGCACTTTTTTTGTATTTATATGCATAAATTTTATTTGATTTTTATTATAATTAAAATTAATATTTTTTCATTAAATTAATATTTTTAATATATTTTTTTAATTTAACTAGATTAGTACTTTAGTTTCTTATATGATTTGATCTCTATTTAAGACTTATAATATGATGTAAATAAAGAGAGTGATGAAGCTAACTGTAGATAAAGGGACAGAAATACACGCAAAGAGAGAGAATAGAAGAGTGAGATGTTTATAATATATAATGCAAAGATATAGGGAAAAACACATTTCTGTGCAAAAAAATGAAAATATTTACATAAATGCAGGTATTTTCAGTTATATATATATATATAACTTAATATCAAAAATATCATAAGCTATTAATTAACAACTATTAATATAACATAAATATGCAATTGGTATAACATTAGTATAGCACTTACCTTATAAACAATAGTATCATATTGATATATAATTGGTATATTATTGGTATACAGTGCTAAAAAAACTATTGATTAATAATTATTAGAATACCAAAATTTAATATATAATCGGTATAACATTAGTATAACGTTTAACATGTAAACAATGGTATAATATCAGTATACAGTTGGTATAATATTAGTATACATTGTTATAAAAACTGTTGATTAACAATTATTAGTATACCAAAAGTTGGTATACAATTGATATAACATTTATCTTATAAATAATAATATAACATCGGCATACAATTGGTATAATATTACTATACACTATTATAAGAACTATTGAATAACAATTATTAGTATATTGAAAGTTGATATATAGTCGATATAACATTGATATAACATTTAACATTGGAAAGAGCGTCGTCGAAGTTGTAGGTTGAGAAAAAGGGCGGTGGTTGCTAAGGGCACAGGCCAAGGAATTGGAAAGGTGATGGGCAGGGTTCAGTACTGTAAATGAAGAAGAAGAAACCGAAGAAGTCGTTGTTGCTGCTTGTGAAACAAAAGAAGAATAAGCGGTGCACTCTCTCTATTATATTTCTGTTGTTGCTTCTTCTTTTTCTTTGATCTATCTAGATCATGTTCAAATTTGAATGCTAACCACTGGAATGATTTGTAGTGATCATCTAGAAGAGTGTCGTTGGAGTTGCATGTTGAGAAAAGGGATGGTGGTTACGGAGAGCACAAGCCCAACGATTGGGAGGGCGATTGACAGGGTTTAGTACTGTAAATGAAGAAGAAGAAATCAAAGAAAAAGACGTCGTCCCTACTGCTTGTTAAACCAAAGACGAAGAAGCGCTGCACTCTCTCCGTTCTACTTCCGTGCTGCTTCTTCTTCTCCTTCTTCTCCAATCTCAAATCTCAGACCTGCTTTTAGATTAATATTCTCTTTTTTTTATAATCTGCAATTTCCTAGATTTGCAATTTCTCATAATAGGTTGCATATAACACCAAACCTCCCACACCTAGGCTCACATGGCTCTTAAGGGCGCAATTATCAAACTGCCTTCGTTTTCTCTTTCTGAGTGTTGGGCCACCCAGGAGGTGGACCCGTGTCACATTAACCTTTTTTCTTTATATAACACAAAGCCGTGAGATTTCTTGTGCACATTAGCCTATGTACAATATATTTCATGAAAGCAATAATGTCATGAATAAAATAAAATATATCATTTATTGATTGATTCAAAATTCAAAGGTATTTATTTAACCTTTGTTACAGCGAAATTCAATAAAAATAATTTGGGCCAACATACCCTATAATGAAATTAAATAAATAACATGAGTTTCTCCCCAATAGTAGCCTTGTTAATTTAATTTCCTAAAATGTTGAAAAAGATGGAGTGAGCTAAAAAGCCTCGTGAATCATCATAAATATTTAAATCATTATTTCAACAAAATAAAACATGCATAGCATCCACTTTTTAGAAATTAAATGATTCAAAGAATGGATTACTTTAGTTAACATTATAAACCAAAAGTATACCCCCTAGTATTTCAACCATGGGGAAAAAGCTTCAATACTAAACTCAAACCCATCATATTTGAGGTAGGATCAACTTCGAACCCTCTATTACCTCGCTACTCCTGATTGGAATACTCACGAACAAAAATTGCCCTAGTGCCAATACGTGGTTATTATCTTTATTAATATTTTATTAAATG